>ML882468.1:0-15315 GCA_009831015.1 Picea engelmannii
GATCCACCAAAGGCAAATAGGAAGCACTATGAAGTGATTGGATTAAGGTAAGTTCTACATGTCTTCATCGTTTTAGTTAGGTTACAACTTACCACGCGCCTTGGGAGGTCCCGAATGCCCCGAGTCCGCGAAAAACGGGCAAAGCTTCCTTCTACTTGTTCACCAAATCGGAAAAAACAGCAAGCAAATTCGTAGGGAACTTGCCCAAAATGCTTTTAAAACAACCTGCAAAAGTTGTTAGTCTTATGCAAAAATTTCCCAAGTGAAGGTTAGATGAAAAGTTAGTAAAAAGACTAAGAAAATCAGCAATAGACTAACTTTCTTAGTGGCTTTTGTTTAATGTTTGCACAGCAAGCAATGGGCACTAAGATTGCCAAAATAAAGAAATTACAGCTCTTATTTAGGATCTATCTTTTAGCATGCAGATTTAACTTTGAAAGAATTACTAAAAGAAAAATTCTTAAGCTAGATCTAACTTGGATGATAATAATTGAAAGTGCAATATAGATCTAACTATGCATGCATGCAAAAGTGGATCTACTTAAGATCTAACTTTAAAATGCAGATCTAGATCTTGCGTGCAAAAGGAAACAAGTAACCAGATTAAATATAATTTTAAGGAAAGAGAGAGAGAAGCTTGAGATGCGGAATCTTGGGCTATGGGGTCTTCCGGTGAAATGCTGAGGGACTCTGTTCGCGATAGACTTAGAGCTTGTGGAAGGTTGTGCTAGGCTAGTCCAACCACTTCTCCAAGCATGCGGAACTTGTAAAAGCTAAGTACTTGCAAACAATCCGTTAAGAGTGGTGATCCCTACACAAGAAACTTAGATAGCATGTTAATCAACCGAAATTACATGCAAATCTTATATTGTTGGTGTAAGAAAACAATAAGATCTAAGAAGTTACTTAGCTTATTAGATCCTATTCTACTAGGTGATAACACCCCTTCAAAGGCCAAATAACGGAAATAAATTGCAAATATCTAACCTACGGTTACCTCATATATTAAGCACTAAACATCAAGCATCCACACAATTGTTGCACACTACCAACGTGACCTCCAAAGTCTTCTTTTTTATTCCAAATAGTATCACAATAACAATACAATCTACAAGCCAACCCAAACTCTCATTAACCAAATGAGGAGGAGGATGCTTGCATATATACACAAAGGGAGCGCATTTCTCAAGGAGAGGGGCGCAAATCCCAATGAGGGTCGAGCCAAGTGTGAGGATGGATAAGTGCCACAACTCCAGTGAAGTGGAGGAAGGCCACCACAAGTCAAGAGAAGAGTGAGAGAGAGAGCACCAACTCTCAAGAGGAAGGTGCACCTCTCCTTGGGATTGGCGCCCTCAAGGAGAGTGTGTCGCCTCTCAAGAGAGAGGGCGCACCTTTCCTTGGGATCTTCACCATCCTCAGTCAACTCGCCACTAACTCACTCTAACTTGCCATCAACTGCCACTAACCACCAGTGAGGTAGAGTGAAGTGAAGACAAGTCAAAAACATGTCTCTGACATGTTTCCTTAAAAATAGGAAGTGAATTAAATCACCTTTTAAAGGAAATAATTGATTTTTATGAGTAAAAGTCAACTATTTTGCTCGAAAAGGGGGTACTAAGGTAAAGAAGGTATTATGACTTAGAAAATAATACTACCCTAGGTGATAAACACCTCCTAGTACCACTTATTAAACAATTGCATGAATTTACAAGGTAAAACGTCTTTTTTAACTAGACATTTTTTGTTAAAAAAGAAACTAAAAGGACCTAATGCATGTCCATAAGACTCTGGACAAATGACTAGCATGGTAATATACATTTGACACTAGACTCAGATAGAACACACTAAGGTAAAGCCATTACGACACACTCCAACTTTGGAAGAAAAGAGTGAAAAAAATTAGAACATTATAAATCGTCAAAGCGAGGTATAATGGACCAAGTGAAAAAAAACACTCTAAAGTATGCACTAATAACCATGTCTTAGGGAGCTGAGTCTTTTACAAACAAGAGACCTCATGCTAGATCATTGGAACATGCATAAAAGAAGAAGAAGAAGAAGAAATAAAGGGGCAATGATCCCCGACAGGACTTCTGAACTTTGAATTATGAATAAGTGCCTTGTTCAATCTTTGTGGATCATGGTAAGTCCTTCTTGGTGCAACTGGGAGGTAACAAACTCCTTGACTTGAGTTCTACAGATGTTGCTACCTGTTGAGACTTACCCTTCCCTTTCTTCCGTTTAGGACACTGTGAAGCATAGTGACCACCCTTGTGGCACGCAAAGCATTTCACTTTGTTCAGGTCCTTCTTCTTTCTAGCCTGTGAAGTCAAATCTCTACATGTATTCCCCTTGCTCTTCCTTGTCTGACTAGCAAGAGCCAGATTCTCATCATCACCAATTTGTTGGCCTGCTAGAGATTCCTCCTGAATCTCCTCTTGGATGAAATCATCACATAGCTTGTCAAATTTGGGAAGTTTCTCCCGTGCCACAATGCCCTTGATGAATGGGGCCCATGGCCTAGAGAAACCATTCAGGGCCATCCTCACCATCTCGTCATCTAACACGACCTCCCCAACTGATGCCAACTAATCACAACCTGAGTGATCTTGGTGAGATAATTGGTCATTGTATCTGATCTAATCATCTTGGTGTCTTTGAGCTTTTCCCTCAACACCATCTTCCTGTTTGCATTACTGCTCTAGAAAAGATTCGTCAAAGCTACAAACATCTCTCTTGCTGACTTCTTCTCAAATAGATGGGGACTTAAGTGATCCTTCACCGCATCTAAGATGATCCTCTTGGGTTTCACATCCTTTTTCTCATGGGAATCCAAGTCCTTTGGATCCGTTGGCGGGGTCACGGTTGTATTTGGAAAAGCCCACAACCCATTCTCCATGAGAATTAATGTAACCCTCGCCTTCCAAGGTACAAAGTTTGATGCACCCTCCAACATGTCCTCAACTTCAAACCAATTACGGCCATCTCCAAATCAGAATTTTAACAGGGAATACAAATTGTTGAAACCTAGATTTGTTGCCCAGAACTATTGCCCGCTACCCAGACCTCCTGCCCGCTACCCTTCAGCCATGTGGCTTCCCGCGACTACTTCCTTGCGACTGCTCGTAACTCCCTATGGTTGTGGCTAGCGGCTGAGCATGTAGCTGCCCCACGGCCCTTCTCCGCCCAGCACTCTCTATGGAACTTGTTGTTGTCCTCTGCAGCTCCTGTGCGATCGTACGGTCTGTATAGCAGCTCTGCAATCCGTACGATCTATACCACTGCTGCAAAATTTCTCCTTTTTTTTCTTTTCATGTGCAACCTGCCCAAAATAATTCTCACTGCTGCCCTGCAGAAGTTAAAAATTTGTGCACTTGGTTTCCTTTTCAGAGTCTTGGCTATGATACCATGTTAAATTCTCAACTAGCACCCGGTTAATTGTTTCATAGCAAATAACTTACAGTAATAAACTTATTACTCAGATTTACTGAAAAAAAACACAGTTGAGTTTTAACGATTTACATACAAAAATCAGCAGAAGCATAAACAGAAAACCAATCCATGCACACATAATTTATGGGTAAACACCCTTGGAAAAACCCCTAAGGGAAAACTGATACCGTGATGATTTTATTATGATAAAATCAAAGCTCTCATCCTGGGAAAATGCCCCCTTTGAGGAAAAGTACAAAACAGAAAAATAACTTATCACACCTCAAGATCTGTCCTTCGATCTTGTTGGTCGCTACTCCTTTGTTGTCCCTTGCTCCCTTCCTCGGACCATGCCCATGCACACTTGGATGAAATTCCTCCACCCAATACAATGAGATCTCACTATGTGTCTCCTCTCACCTTAGTTGCCTTTTATAATGTTGAGTTTACCCTAAATCCAAAACCCTAGATCTCCAAAGTGATCAATGGTTGAGATTAGATATCACCAACACTTGAGATCAATGGCTAAGATTTAATTTAATTCATTAATGCCAAAAATTAGACATTTCCTTAAATTAAACTCAATTAATTATAAGAAGGCATTCACTTTAATAAAGTGAATTTCCTAAGTCTTGAGAGGTATTAATGACGACTTCCATGTGTTAGACACAAAACCAATGTGGAAGTACCTATCTGATGCTACAAACATCAACATAGAAGCCACCCCAATGCTTAAAATACCCAAATCCGCAAGGGTGCTCCTCCATCAAGGCAAAGATCACATGAAAGGTTAATAATTGTAGTCATTGGAAGGCTAGAACTTCTAAGATTGTGTGCAATGAGTGCCCCACCGTATATGCATAAATCATGATGAAATATGCAAAAATGAAAATATTGGACCTCCTCTAGTCAAGACGCTCCATCATAAGTCATATCAAAGCCTCACAACAAGGCAAGGAACAATCTCCAAGATGAAACACTCTAGGGGTCAATACAAAGGTGGACATGTATACAAGTGAACAACTCCCATCAAAACACCTAACACCCACAGAGTGGTCAAAAAAGACAATTGCCACAAGGGAGACGTACTAGGAGAGTGTACACAAGTGATATGCCCATCACTAAGCCAAGCGCTCCATCAAATCAACCTATATGCCTCTAACATGTGTGATGAAGATGTCAAATAAATGACGATTGTTTCCCCTCAAGGTAACTATTTCTAGATCCACCCTCTCAATAGTGTGGTGTTCCAGCTTACATGAGCTCTCTTGCTCATCTCATCCAAACTCAAACTCGTTCTTCTAGTTCTCCTTCAAATATATGGTCTCATCACGCATCAGTTCTCCTTAGTTCTTTCAGATGCCTCAACAATGGTATATCAACTCCTATCTCATACACCTCAAATCACAGATGCATTTACAGGTGGTACACTATGCTTTCAAACACATGGTGCACCCTCTTTGGGTTTAGTTTGTTCACTTCAATTGTCGTACTATGGTTTCATGGATGATTTCTTGCTTAGACGTGGTAATATGGTTTCTTATCTAATTGTGAATGTGGTAAACATTGGTTGTGATCTAATAACACATAGTAACACTCACAATTTTATTATTTGCCTCGTTGTACCATGGGGAACATAATTTTCCTTTAGATAAGTGGCGTCACCTCTTGAATCAAGTTGTACTACTAGAGAACTAGGTAGAATGTAGCATATGTCATATCCCTAACCATACTTAACATTTTCCATCTCTCTTTCACTCCATACCATTCACCATATTTTCCTACTCATGGTTAACTTATCAAAAGCCATTCATCAAGGTTCTAAGCAGAGCAATGAAGACCCATGTGTAAGAGCCTCAAAGTCAAAAAGCGAAAGTGCTTGAGGTAGTTGCAGCTTAAAAAAATTAAAAGCCAAAGATTAAAAATGCTATAGCAATGCCACCTTATTTAAAAGGCCCTTGCCCCTAAGTCCTAAGATTAACAATGCATACTCAAAGAAAGGGACTAATAAATCAAAGGATACTTCAATGAAAAGAAAGGATAAGGCAAAATATTAAAGGGGTAGTAAAACAAAGTGTCGAGGTGGTAACTCTAAGCCTAACACACCCTCACAAAGGCCCCTAGCTCTTGAAAGCTAGCAAATGAAGACCTGCACATCATCTATATGAAGGTTAACCTATCAAATCCCCTTTAATTTCCCTTCCATATGTCATCCATTGCATTATTACATACTTCTAACTTAGCAATCTATGACATATTTCTTGGTCTTAGGAATTTGTCACATGTAATAAGGGTTCAGGTTGTCCCTCCATGGTAAAACTTAGGCAAGTTTTAAAATTAAAATAATGTTACAATGTTGCTAGAAGAGATCACTTAGTGTGCACTACTTAATGGCTTGTGTATTGAGGCTTGACTTGCCACTATAAGTGGGTGCCTTGCATTGGGATTCATGTACTTTTATCGTGGGTTGCATCTATGCCTTGGGATCCATGTATTATACCTCAACATACGTGTACTTGCATTGGGATTTGTGTCACTACATTGGGATCCGTGACATTTTCTTGGGATGTGTGACACTACATTGGTACCTGTGCATCTGCATTGGGATACATGTACATTCACTGGGATATGTGTCACTACATTGGAATCCATGACAATGCATTGGACAATGTGACAAGGACTCCACATCATCACATGTGCCACCTAGATCCTCTATGGAGGGTGCACTTGTTTTCATGGAGAGATTCCCTCACATGCGTGGGTTGTTGAGTTAGTTATACCATTTTCCACCACACATGTGAGGTGGTTGGAGTTTGTTAGAGGTGGTTACATCACTTTGGACCATTTCTTGAGGTTGTTGAGGTGGTTAGACTCTAGAGCACGTATTTTGAGGGCGGCCAGCTTCAAGGGAAATTATCTTTTGACAAAGTACCCAAAATGTTTCCAGATCAAATGCCATTAGATGCAGAATGGCTGAGGGATTTCTAGAATGTGGTCATAATAGAAAATCGAGAAAAAATTGACATAGTTATGGTGTTTTTAAATCTATTGTGGGAAAATTACCGTCGCATTTTGATCACGCAACATCCCACTTCTTGATTCCACACGTGTGGTTGGTTAGAGCAATTTTTAGAGGGTGCACTTGCTTTTGGACCATCTTCATTTGCTAGAGGTAGTTTTGACCATCGTTTTGGAGGGCACCCACTTGTTTGAGGGGTTGTTTATGCTAGCCCACAGTATTATATTGTTATTTGACTCTATCCTCTCTTGTCTGTTAGAGAGTTGCCATTTTTGGGTTGAGAGGTTAGAGATCTATTGTATTTTATTCATAAGGTTGTTAGGCTCTCTTTCTATATAAAGAGCCCCTCACTCATTTGTAAACTTGTTGGAGAATAATTGGAAAATGTTGTTCTACCTTGTTACATTATTGTAAATCTTGTCTTGCTTGAGGGTTTGTTCAAGGGATATTTTGGAAGACATTTTTGTATTGCAAGTATCTTAGAGGAAGGAGCTACTACAAAGCCATAGAGGAGCACCATGCCACATTGGAGAAGTCCTGTCAGGTATAGTTCACTCTCGCCTTACCCTTACCCTTTTTGATCATTTATCTTTATATCTAGAACATTGAGTTTGGACATTCTAGGATTCTAACCTCCTATTTTAGACTAGACATACAGTTCACTCTGTAGTACTTAGATTTGGATTCTCATGGGACCAATCTCCCCAAGTGCTTGATAATATTTGAGTGTCTTTCGTTGGAGGCTTACCAGGCAATCCTTAAATGGTGATTGATTCCAAAATCCACTAACTGATTCGCAAATGATTTTAAGTGTAAATTGTCTTAACTTAAATTATAAAGCTTAAAAGCACAATTGAAAAGCTAAATTGAAGAAATGCATGAACAGTGTATGGATGGCAGTTGTGAATTGGCAGCGGAACAGGTATGGTACAGACGGATGATGCAGCGGATCCAAGCCTTGGTCGTTGTTGTACGGATAGGGTTAACCCACAATTGTCAGGGATTGGCTCTGATACAGCAATTGATTGTACTGTAGGTAATATGCACTGCTCGAGTCTATACAACTGGTACGGCTCTGCTATCAGTCGCTAAAATTTGTTTCAACAACTGAAACTTGAGATTGTACGGCCCAGAAATAATGAACTGATATGTATAACACTTGTGAAGTCACAGCTTCCCCTAATGATGAGATTCAAGAAGATCATGATATGATAGAATCTCAAGAACCTCCCCAAATGACGATCTCTCACAAGAGAAAGCCAGCTTGGGCGAGGGAACTTATTCAAGATGGAGAGAAGTATGGTACCCCAGAAGGAACCATGAGACAAGTCAAGAAACCTAATCCATTCTCCAGCTACATGGCTTTGATGTGTGATCTTATAGAGAAGGAGCCTACTTGCTTTGAAGAAGCCATTCAGAAAAAAGAATGGGCAGATGCCATGACAGAAGAATACCAATCCATTATAAAGAATGATGTATGGGAAATAGTTCCCAGACCGAAGAGCAAAGATGTGGTATCTTCCAAATGGCTATACAAGATAAAACATGTTGTTGATTGAAGTATTGAAAAATATAAAGCAAGATTTGTAGCTCGTGGATTTTCTCAAAAGGAAGGCATTGACTATGAAGAGACGTTTGCTCATGTAGCCAGATACACTTCTATCGAAACCATCATAGCCCTTGCAGCTAAGATGAAGTGGAAGTTACACCAGATGGATGTGAAAACAACCTTCTTAAATGGTGTCATTGAAGAAGAAGTGTATATAGAACAACCTCAAGGGTTCGAAGTTGAAGACAGAAAGACACATGTCTGCAGGTTGAAGAAGGCTTTGTACGGATTGAAGCAAGCTCCTAGAGCTTGGTATGGAAGAATTGACAGTTTTCTGACGAGCTTGGGATTTACCAAGAGTAAAGTTGATTCCAACCTTTACTTCAAGGTTATGAATGATCAGCATGTCATTTTGTTGTTGTATGTGGATGACTTATTCTTAACTGGAGAAGAAAAGCTCATCGTTGATTGTAAGAAGAAGCAAGCTGCAGAATTTGAGATGAAAGACCTAGGCCTAATGCACTATTTCTTAGGTCTTGAGGTTTGGCAAAGCCCAGAGAAGAGCTTCCTTAACCAAGGGAAGTATGCAGTTGAAATACTAAACAGGTTTGATATGTTGGAGTGTAAATCCATGAACACACCCATGGAAACAAAGATGAAGCTCCTGGTCGATACTTCGTTAGAATTGGTTGATGCTACGCTGTACAGAAAAATCATTGGATCGTTGATGTATCTGATGAACACCAGGCCAGATATATGTTTTGCTGTGAACAGCTTGAGTCAATATCTGGTAGAGCCCAGACGTGTTCACCTTGTTGTTGCAAAACATGTGATGAGATACCTTAAGGGTACGTTGGACTTTGGTCTTTGTTATAATGGAGATCATGACTTCAGATTGATTGGTTATACCAATTTAGATTGGGTTGGAAGTGTTTCTGACAGAAAGAGCAGTTTAAGATGTTGTTTCAGTCTGGGGTCAACCATGACTTCATGGCAGAGTAGGAAGCAATCCAGTAGTGCTCTCATCACACCAGAAACGGAATACATTGTTGCATGTTCCGCCAGTTGTGAAGCCAATGGCTTCGGAAGTTGTTGACGAGTCCATTTGATCTGGAGATGGAAGCAACCATGATTCTATGTGAAAGCCAGAGTTGCATAAAGATGACAAAGAACCACGTGTTCCATGACAAGTCAAATCACATAGAAATCCAGTATCACTACATTCGTGATATGGTGCAGAGGGGAGCCATAAAGCTCCCATATGTTGGCACAGATGAGCAGCTTGCAGATGTGTTGACCAAGCCTCTGTCTCATGTAAAGTTTGAACACTTTCGAGACAAACTTGGTATAGCCTGAAAGGACCTCCCTCGAAAGGGGGAGTGATGTTGATGATACTATGGTATCCTGACCAACAACGGGTAGCTCAGTTAGGATTCTATATCCTAGGGGACTGATCATCCCTGGACATATCCCAAAGGTCCGATAAGGACGGTCTGTCAAGGTACCTGTGCATGTATATGCTAGTTGTGGTCAGCAATGGTAGCTCCGTTAGGATTTTTATAATCCAAGGGAATCTTATGATTCCTGGGCAGATCCCGAAGGTCCGATAAGGACGATCTGTCAGAGTACCACGTGGTAGCTCCGTTAGGATTTTATATCCTAGGCAATCTTATGATTCCTGGGAAGCTCCTTAGAGACTATCAGAGTACCACAAAATGTTGTTACACCTGCCTCATTTTGTTTCCCTATGATGATGATGATGTTGTTTCTCCAGCCTTCATGCTGTGATGATGTTGCTCCAGCCTTCGTGCTGTGATGATGTTGCTCCAGCCTCGTGCTGTTGATGATGATGTTGTTGTTGATGTTGTATCATCCTCGTGTTGTTATTGATGATGACGATGTATTAGTGTTATACTAATTGATGTTGATGCAGATGATGATGATGCCATTCCAGCTCCATGTTGTGGATGATGATATCGATGATGAGAAAAACATTCAATGATTTATAGATATGCCAGTCATTGTTCAAGACGATGATGATGTTGTTGTCCTCTCTCTCTCTCCGATGATGTTGTATTATAGAATACCCTTCTTGTTAAGAGGGAGTGTTGAAATATTGTAACTACAAAGAGTATTCTATTTATTATTGAGTTATTATTAATTAGATCAATCCCCTTTTGTGGATTGATCATGTCGGGCTTTGTAAATGACCAAATCCCTTTTTGTGGATTGATCATGTCGGGTTTGTAAATGACCAAATCCCCTTTTTTGGATTGGTCAAACCCTAATTATATGCTAATAATTAAGAAGTCGGCCCCCGGGCCTAATTAAAGTGGTTTTAACCACTAAGAGAAGACGCCGGCCCTACTTGAT
The DNA here is from genome assembly GCA_009831015.1 of Picea engelmannii. NCBI lineage: Eukaryota > Viridiplantae > Streptophyta > Pinopsida > Pinales > Pinaceae > Picea > Picea engelmannii. Next base: position 10,374 of record ML882468.1, read on the forward strand.
GAAGAGACACCTCCTAGCGTCTGCCAGCCAGTATAAATAAGAGAGGCTAGCACCTCATTAGCTCACTCACTCAATGCACAAGTTTGGAGATTTCTGAAGTTGGGAGAAGGACAGAGAGGTGCATTGCTCAGTCTTGGTTATTCTCTAGTGTTTGGTCTTTTATCTTGGCATTGTATTGGCAATCTATATTAAGGAAGTTTTTGTTGGGTTTTCTCCCCCATGAGAGTTTCCCAGGATAAATGTTGTGTATGTTTCTCTCAGTGAACGTACCTAAGCTATTGTTATCTAGTAAATTGAAAAGAAACTTAATAGTTGCTCTAAAATTAACAAAAAAGTAGAGTCAACAAAGAAGATGTTGATTGTTGAGTTGTACAAGATTGCGGATTCAAGGAAGAAGACAGTAAAGAGAAATTGCCAAAAACTTTGCAAGTGCATCAAACATGTTTTATCATAGCAACTAAATGCACACCTTTCCAAAAGATGTGTACACAAGAAGTGGTTCTGATGAAATTTTACAATTCCTAGTCTAAGAATTGAAACCACTAATTAACTAGTGGGGTAGTAGATGTTAGTCATAAATTTTATGTGGTATAGGAACTTGTAATAAGGTGGGCACCACCATAATGGAAAATAACATAGAGAGTGGATGAGTAATAATCATGAGCGAGTAAGTAAGTTGTATGACATGGTCAGTCATTGAAGACTTAATGGGAAACTGTCTAGCAAACCATTACTCAGTTTCTCAAATGTATATGCAATAACATCTTCGACCGATATAATTACCATTGTCTGCTTGTGCATCATGTCTATATATTGACGTTCTAATGCAATCCACTAATGAAAACGTCATTATTGAACAAAGAAAATACTGGTTATTATCTTTAAATCTATTCGTGAGGTTTGCTTTTTTCTAAGTGTTGTCAATTCATAAGATTCTTCCATCCACTCCCCTCCATTTTCTCAATGCGCTTCTATGTTACATAATTTAGGTTTTACCCCAAAAGCTAATTCAATGCATTCTCCTACGTAGATGAATGAAAATAAAGCTTAGGAGTATGATGTGGGCATTTAGAGAGTGCACACTCAGCCTTCTAACAAAAACCATGATCATCCCAATTATTGTAGAAATATCTACCTAGCTATGCCTCCTTAAATTAAATCCCCTCTTCTACATTCAAGTCTTTCTTACTCCATTATTACCTAGATTAGAACAATGCCAACAAAAAAAACTTCTTCAAAAATCATAAAGACTAGATAAGGCTACAAATACAAGAACATCATCCAAGTAAAATCTAGAAAAGAAAATTGGAATTAGATATGAATGCATGATTAAATTCCTTTGTCATGAATAATATAGTGGTCATTGTCGTACACTTGTGTATGTAATAAGCATACATACCTGAATAGTTGGTTAATATATTGATTTATGTATTTTGATCCTGTATTATAAACAGTTGTAAATGGTAGTAATTTAGTTCACCCAAACTCAGATTGGATGAAGGGCTATAATTGAAGGATCAAGTCCCAATGTCTGTAATCTCAAGGTTATTTGATTACCATGTACTTCTATATATTCTATATTCACACAATTATTTTAATTACCAAAAATTAGTTGTTCTTTTGAGGAAAAGAAAGGCTATAGCTAGATTTCCGATCTATGAAAACCTGGAGCTACTTCATAAGCTCAAACCAATAAAAGGGAACTAGAAGCCCATGCAAGAGAATGGCTAACCTAGAACTCAGCATATCCTAATCATATCAACAAGGATAAATAATGGAATGATAAGGCACGTGAATGTATAAAATTCAAAAAACCATTGACCTATCTCATGTAAATAAAATACTTCTATATATACAACATGATCTGAAATTTCAAAGATAATCAATGGCATCTATCATTCAACCATGAAAAAAGCTTGTCTTACATTAACTGCAATGCTTTTTAGTGTGGTACAAAAAGTTGCCAATGAAGATGAACCCAAGTTCTCTTCTCGAGCAACATCCAACAGTACTTCAGCCATGCCATTTTTTGCAAACTTTCGTGCATGGGTGTAAACCTGCATGACATTTCCACATTTGTCAGTGGCTTCAAAAGCTTATTAGAAAATCTCATTACATAGAAGTGTTTAAAACAAGAATATATTAGTGCAATTCAGTTAAAAATCTTCTAGGAAAATACCTTGAAAGAACTTGTTATTATGCAAAACATTGTCTATTATCTACATAAAAGGTTGTGAAATGTCAAAAGGCTAAGAAATGACTTTCAATAATGGACATTTTTTTCAAAAAATATAACGGACCTTTTAGCTCTCGAAATGTTGTAGCTACGATATTTCCTTGTAGAAATTTGATAGTTGAAGAAAAGAGAGGCATGTTCATAGTAGTTAGATTTAAAATGTGCCTACTAAATCAAGTACAGGAATGTGATGCTCAAGTCATGCATTGGCTGTGCAGTGGAAATTCCCATAACATCAATTATATGGTCGGCTTGCAATCCTCCCATCTGAGACCCTAGTCCAAAGGTCAATGCCATATCTTCATATTCTACAATTATAAAACAAATGTTCGAACATTTCTCGTATAACACCACACCCACCCCATAGCCATGGGGACATGATAACTATCCTTATTGCTTTGCAACTCCTTGTACACAAAATTAGAAAGAATAGGTTTCTTGTGTATAGGACATGGCTTCTCCATCAAATCTAGTTCGAATTTCCTAATGCCCCTCGTTGGACAAGATATACATGTAAACCAAGTGTGTACCATTTCCACCAGCTAAGGGGGCCATGTGACTAGCATTGACACCATCATGATCAATCCATGTCCATAATGCATTCCTGTTGATTTTCAGACCATGGTATGCAGATTCTGCACTCAAAAACTAAACCCTAAATCCTTGGTAGATTAAAACTATAAAAATCCAATCAAAACTACTTTAATCTGCTAATGCATACTGCTGAAAATAAGAACAGTGGAAATGCGCTAGATAGAACTACTCAAATCTGCATATGTATTCTATTACTGCAAAGAAGTACACGACATGTAAGCTCAAAAAAAAAAATCGCTAACCAACACAATAGTAAGCCCCTGCATCTCCTATATATAATGGGAAGAAGACAAAGATACAATACATCTGGTCACATGTATGAAGCGCCTAAGGTGACTTAGTAAAAACCTAACCCTAGCCACATCCACTGCTGCACCCTCCTTGCATTAATAAGTGTGATAGGTGAAGTGCAACTCCACTGGAAGATGAACTAGAGCATGCAACCCCTTAAGATCTACACCCTTTACCTAAACTAGAAACTTATCATGCATGAGCACCCCAACTGTATAGGGATCTATGCCCTCCTATTAACAATAGATCATGCATGCTAAGACTAACCAAAGAAAACTTCGAAAATAGGAAAACTCTATCTAAAACTAGAACTGTTAAATCTGAAAAAACATCTAAACCTAAAATGTGGCACATGCATGCCTTCAGCAAGCATGCGCCCTGTACCAAACAACAATCTATATCACTATCATATATGGATTCATTCAACCTGTTCATCATTGTTGTAAGGAAACGCCAAAGGCACCATCTCTATTGTCTTCTCTCTTGCGCCATCACTAGGAGAATCACTAGTTGAGCAACATGTACAAAATTTAACACTCCCTCTTTGCATGTAAAGTGTTTTCCACCAAACCAAGCCTTGAGAAACTCAAACTTCCCCTTGGCCAGGGTCTTCATCAAAATATCTACAACCTACAAATCTAAAGGAACATACTCTCGTATCATTGCACCCTTCTAGACTATGTCCTAAGGAAATGGTACTAGACGCCTATGTGCTTGAAGCGATCGTGAAATACTGGATTCTTGAGGAGTCTGATACAACTCTAATTGTCACAGTATACCACAATACGCAGCAAAATCTAATCGATCAACTCTACAATCAACTTGCAAAGACAAATAGCTTCACAACTAGTAAAGTTGGTTCCATGTATTCTACCTCTGCCAAACTAAGTACCACTGCTACCTGCTTCTTGCTAAACTAGGATATCATACCTAAACCCAAACTGAAGCAAAACCCTAAACTACTCTCATGCCACCTACATCTCCAGCACATATAGAATCCACAAAACCATGCAACATCAATTCACCATCTCCAACATACCTCAGACCATACGGTACTATGCCCTTCAAGTCTCAAACGCCATCTTTTGTAGCAACCCAGTGTATTTGTCATGGCTCAACCATATACTGGCTTTTATCTTTTACCCAACATCAATCCCTTTGGGCCTTCAGCCCTTTCTTCCCATAGAATGAGGGACAACCCCTTCTTGGGTCAATACACCATAAAATCCCAAGAGATAAGGAAATGGGGGGAAATAGTGATGGAAAGTGGTAAGTATGGTTGGGAATGGTACAATGGCTCTTCAAGGGAGTTCTTAGTAGCAAACCCATCCCCAAGGAAGACCACTTACTAGGGCACAATGTCAACCACCAAGGTGAAGCAGGGCAAAAGGCATAATGTTCAAGCATATATCATGAAATCTAGAGCAATCTAAGATACAACATACTTAAATGCCTTAAATATTGAAATGATGCTCACCATAATACTGACTTGTACCTCATGGAGCAAGGTCCACTGCCTTTCGGAAGCCAGTTGATGTGGTGGATTCCATCTGGAAAACTGCAGCCTCTGTGGTGTTGAGAAGGGTCTCCAACTATGCAAAAGGGTATTGTTGGTCATGTAGTCTCTCGGCACTCCATATCTGCAACCTGAGGGCCTCGAGACATAATCTCCTTAGTTATCCACAAAATGGGGATAACAAGAACTACATTGCATCCATAAAGAAAGAGTTGAAGAAAGGCTTCGAGATGACAGATTTTGGACATCTTCACTACTACTTGGGAATTGAAGTGATTCAAAATCCAAAGTACATATTCATCTCC
>ML882471.1:424-15314 GCA_009831015.1 Picea engelmannii
AAAATGGACAAAGAACATTAAACATCAGACACAAGTGTCATCAAAGGTTTCAGGCAGGTGCTTTATTGAAACCAGAGCGCACGCAGAAGAGAGGGACCAGGGGTTCCTTCTCCCTCCAGCGGAAGGCTCTTCGGGGCCCTCAACACAATGCTTTCCTTACAACTGAATAGAACTGAACTGAGTGATGAAAAAACTCTGGGTTACACTGCTGATGAGTTGTTTGTTAAAGGCTGAGCTCTGAGTCATCTGGACAGCGTAACGATGCTTCGAATTCCCTGTTGAAACAATGAGTCCTCACAGCCTTTTATAGCAGTTTCAAGGGCGGTTCTGTAACCTTCTCCAGGTGTGAATAGGGGCGCATTAGGGTTCACTTAGGTCATTTAATCCACTGTTTTTGCAGAGCCGACTCTGATTTGAGGGTCAAATCACCTTGGGGGCCGGTCTGTAGGCGCTCGAGAGGCCGACCTATGCAATTAATGCGTCGTATTAGCAGATGCGCGGCTTTTTGTGTGGACAGTCGCGCGTCGGGCGCGCATGCGCGCAAAACACGTTTTTGTCCCGTGCATGTGCGCGCATCAAGCTGATGTAAAGCACCTTTCAATTTTTGGTTACTTTGTATAGTTTTTTTGCCCTTCTGGAGTGCTGTGAGATTAATTCATCGCCATGAGTGACTTCATTGTTGTTTTGATGATGTGGAGTTCTTGTCGCCATGTGCAGACGAAATTTCAGTGATAACAATAGGCTCCAACCTGAAGGAAGCTACGACGCCCTGTATTCTCCAGCTCCAACTAGAAGGAGGCTACAACCCCGTAGTTTACATGGTCCAACTTGAAGGAAGCTACGACTCCTTCTATTCTCTAGCTCCAACTGGAAGGAGGCTACAACCCCCTAGTTTACGGGCTCCACCCTAAAGGAAGCTACAACTCCATGTATTCACTAGATCCAACTAGAAGGAGGCTCCAACCCCCTTTCCTTTCCCCTTCCTTCCTCCCTGAAATATAAATGCAGACTCAACCTGTCACTGAAATAGTCATTGATAATCAACCTATCACTGTCACTGATAATCAACTTGTCACTATCACTGATAATAAACCTGTCATTGTCATTGATATATCATCATCATCAAAAATATCTCCACTAAAAAATGATACATCATCATCATCAAAAATAGATACACCATAATTGATACATAATCATCATCAAAAATTGGATACACCATAATTGATACATCATCATCATCAAAAAATGGATACACAATAACTAATACATCAACATCATCAACCTGGGTCCACTTAGAAATTGGGTCCACATAAAGATCCTAGGTCAACATGGGTCCACATATAAACGCCAACATCACTTCTTAAATTTATCTCGAACGTGTGTTTGGTTTTTTATTAGTCACAAACCCTAAATTTCAACAAGTATAACTATGTACCCATAATGAATCAAGGTATGAAACTTGTATTGAATCTTCTTTGATATCTTCTCTGAAATTCCTCCAAGTTTTTCTCCTTGAATCGTCCCTGAAAAACAGTTATAGCGAAAATGGCATACCTTCATGAATTTTTGCCTATTCTAGAGAGCGAACTTGTACAGGATGCCACGTGCTCAATATTTGATATCTAATTCTGAAACTCACAAAAAAAATACTACATACCATACTATTTCTAATGCAATTGGTCTCACATAATTTGGATTCTCTATGAAGAAGTTATGATTGTTTTACCTGTAAAACTTGTTTGAGACTAGTTATAGGACTAGTCAAAAACTCTATCTTCCACGGAGTATATCTCCAAAAGAACAATGACCCAGAAGCTTAAATTTGTATCACAAGTACCTTGATATGTCTTCTCAACATCCTCCAATTTTCGTTATTTGTATCATTCTATAAAAAAAAAAAATTATAGTGAAAATGGCAAGATGACCTTTAAAAAACATACCTTAGTACACATCATCACAAGACTTCATCTTCCCTTAGAATTTCACCCTTCTTCACTTCATATTCCCTCTAAAATTCACTGCCAATCTTGTCCTAAGAGATCACAAGATTGAACGATGAGAATGAGAGGTTCTTAATGTGTATTTATACTCTTCCAAGTACCTCCTTTATTTGACTTTAGGGCCAACTTGTAACTTCTTGTTTGCAACAATTTTTTCTCCTTTACTTTACTTTAGGACCAACTTATAACTTCTTGACCTTAGTCTGAGGCTTCTTGACCATATTTTAGGGCTTCATATTTAAGAGGGCATAACTCCTTAACCGAGAGGAACCACGTGGCCTTCCATCCTTCCACTTACCATTGGAGACGGCTTGGCGAGGACTATCAAACAATGGATGTTTTGCATGCATTTTCAATGTCCTCCATACACTTTTTCTTCAATCAACTTCGGGATTCATGGCCACACCTCTAGGGATTCTTAACCACTTAACCATATTTCCAGGGCTTCTTGTAGACTTCTTCAAAGTTTCTTCCCATGAGGGCCATGCTTAACTCATTAACTTAACTTAACTCATTAGTTGAGACAAATAAATAATAATAACATATAAATAAGGGTCTTTAAATAGTAACTAAATAGGTGGGACCCCTTGTGACTCCCAATTATTTCCTTTTATAATTATCTGACATAACAAATATTCAAATCATTTAATTCAAAAATATCTCTTTGTAACTCTCGCTTCTTATATACATGCTCAAATGATAAATACCAATAGAATGTAATATAATCATGTCCCCAAAAAGCATTATATCCAAGTTCTCCACTCAAAAATGCTCAAATGAATGTTGTTGCCCAAAACAGTGTCAAATATATGTTTGTTGTTCAACACTTTATCAAAATAAAATAAAATAAATATTGTCTTCAACATATAAAACAACCTCAATCATCAAAATCCATATTTACTACATGAGGCATTAGGTCTATTCTCGATGTTGTCCCATGCCTCTGTTACTTCTACCATTACTACCCATGCTAGAAAAAAAACTCATCCTGAAGAAAATATTCAATGAATCATGAAAAAATCTTAATAACCCATACATGAAACTCCACTTAAATAAATCAAGAGTTGGCTCTATTATTTACTACCAGACACATGCAATCCATCCATAAAACATTCATCAATTAATTTCCATACGAACAGGGGGTTGATAGGGTCATTGGGAGTATGGGGGGCTTGTATTGTGTGTAAAATGATATCATGGAGGGGGAAAGATACATGGATATTGTTCAATCAATCATAAAAACAATCAACTGTGTATATAACCAACTCCCAAAATACCAATCACTAATTAACCTCCATATTATTTCTTTTTTTTCCATACATACTTCTCCTTAAAAATGAGTCACAATAGAACAGGTAGTGAAAAAATTGTAATTGGGATAATGAGGGGAGTGTATTTTGTGTAAAATGATATAATCGAAGGGACTCCAATGGTCATTGTTCTATCATTATCCATACCAAACAATGCCATTTTCAAAATCAAATAAAATTCCAAACCCTTTACTGTTTCAAAATTGAAATTCAATACTTTGTTTCCAAAATTCCAAAACTGGTGTTTCGCTTCAAGGTTGTTAATTTTTCATTTAGAAATTGCATTGCACGGGAATCATTTCATAATTTATTTCCCAAGAAACATTCAACAACGATAACACATCTCGCACACAATAGAGTCAAGGAGACATAGTATTCCAATAATCACAACCAACAAGCAAAGAATGGATGAACTGAGGTCCACAACACTATCGTCGGTACTCTCTTAACCACTACAGAGTTTCATGAAGTGGACTCAAAGGGATCCATGTGTATAACATAATTCCAAACTAATATTTCAAATAACAAATCCTCCAAAGTTCCTTTTAATTCTGGTTCGCAAAAACTCATTCAACACATATATATTTCATCCACAGAGATACTCTTTTCTCATAAAAATCGAACACCTCAAGCATGCTAACACAACAGGTTGTATATCTTAAACAATGTTTTTGAGACATTATCATCACCTCAACATTTCCACATGACAGACTGTATAAAAAATATATAAGTGGGCTTATCATTATTTCTAACATCGCACAGTAAACAATCAACAAAACCCATGACTAAAAGAACACGAATAGTGCCTCTATTAAATGTTGGGTTGGCCACCCTTGCACCTCTTTTCAAATATAAGGTTCAATAAACAATCATCAATAGTGATGCGGTATAGGAGGATGAGTTGACCAATAGTTTGATGGTTTGGCCAAAGGAATATCTTCAACAATCTAGCACCACCATAAGTTTCCACGGTCGTATTTACAGAGCTTATACAAGGGCGTGGGCATGATGGCCATGAAATCCACACAATTAAATGAGAAGCAGAGTCTAAAAATAATCCAAAGGTTGAAAACAGTGGTACCATTCTCATCAGATAGAGAGGAACCACCAAAGAAAACCAGAGGCAAGGCAGGCATGAAAACTTCCAAACAATATATTTTTTCCACGGGTAAAGCAACGGAGAAAATGCAGACAATAAGAGATACCCGTATCATTTCTAATGTGAACAGTTTACATACAACTTCACAGAGACCAAACTTCACCAATAATCCATACACAGTCAAAAATTCCATAAAACTTTGGAAATTCACAATCAGTTAGCAAATTTAAGAGCCAACTCTTCACTTAATTAAAGATCAGAGTGAAAACTTCATGGATGGAGAAGCAAGAAAACTCATATCGATGTGTAAAATTTTCCCAATGGAATTGACCAGGTCTGTATTCCTCTTCCACGGTCGAACAAAGTGAAGTAACAGTAACCAACAAAGAACAAATGTGAAATGGATAAGGTGGAGTGCTCGAGGTAGGTTAGAGTGACATGCATTTAGTGCACATCGTATCTACACTTACACATTCATCCAAGGCCAGTACGAGTAGCTGACCATACATCACATCAACCACTAGCTCCAAATCGATTTAATGCAAGATGAATACATCATAGTTTTCCTATGTTTCAAACGTACAAATGCGCCAACTATTTCAAAACCCCAATGTAACATACATCAAGACTTACTAGGGATATTGTGTCCCAACCTTTAGACTTACAACTTAAACAATGTGTGCAACCCTTGTAGCATGAAATCAAGGTAATCACCATACCATACACTATATATAAAAAATAAATTGGAGTGTAGATCCTTCGCCAAACTAGATGCAGCATAATAATACTTGTGAGAGACATATAGGACAACAGCATTTCCTCTTTAGTCACATTACCCATAACATTCTGTGATCAATTATTTGGACAGATTTAAAAGCCAATAATTGTAGAGCTTGAATTGCAACTCAGTCATAAACACATAAAACATAAGTGTCATATTTTCGTCATAGTTACACAAGGGGTCCCACCTATTAGTATATTATTAAATTAAATAAATAATAAGATGTTGCAACTATTTGCAAGAAGTTACCTTATGTTACACTTTTGGGCATCGAAAAACTGGTGACTTCACAGTGAAATTTGTTTCCAACAGATTAAGAACTCATAATGTCCGGTTTCACAGACCAGTGAAAATGGATCAAAGCATTATTGACAAGAATAGTTATGCAACAGGGGTGGGAAAGATGGTTTAAGGGAAATAATGAGACGGGATTTTGGGAATAACTCATGAAAAGTGGTACGTATGAGGGGTTTTGGTCATGTATGCATAACATTCGATCAATATGTAACATATAATGCTTCGTAAAGCTTCAAGGAGAAAAAAAAAATCGATATGCTCTTTTGAATAGCAGGATGGAGGCAAGAAAGGGATAGCAGAAATAGGGAAGATGACAAAATCAACTATCCTACAATAGTGTTGAAAGAAAAAAGCAATTTCAGTGATGTCTAAAAGGAGGACATTGTGACAACTGTGTATATCTTTATTGTTTATTGATCAACAATACTAACAGAAGGACATTGTCATGGAAAAACTGATCCAGACTTTATCTTGACAAAATATCATGCAATCTAAATAGAAAAGAAAAAGCGAAAGACAAAACTAAATAAACTAAAAACCCAATTTATTATTTATGTACAAAGGAAGGGGAAAACATCCTTGGAGTCAGGTATAATGGCATTTTGCATAGAGAAATCCATTGTCTATTTTGGATGGATGATTAATGAATTGAAAGATGATGCATAAAGAGTGTCTATCACCCTGCCAACCAACAAATGCATGTGGCAAGGGTAATGGGCCTATCAAGATCCATAAAAAGTGATTACCATCTTGCAGGACCTGCCAACCAACAAGACGGGATTTCGGCTTGATATTGGAAACATGAGCATGATCAATAATATTATAATGATGGTTAGAATTTTTGATGAAGAGGATGGATTTAATGAGATCTTTAAGCATTATAAGGTCATCATTTATGATCTCCTGATCAAGAAAAGAACTACCATGCATCGAGGGAGAAAATAAAGGATTCAAATGCATAGTAATCCCTTTAAATTTATCATCATCAAAAGAAATCATGCATGAAAGGGAGATATTTATATCGTCATTGAACTCCTCAACCTCTTTGAACTGAAACAATGGGTTTGTGAAGGAATTCTGCAATGTAAAATATTGATTATCCTTATGGGAATTTTCAAAAAGAGAGTCAACATATGAATCTATATGGCCCCTTGAATCCCCTCTTTCATCATCTTCAACATGGTCATGAGAAATATGAGGGATAGTGCTATTCAAATCAAGAGAATCCTCCATGCCAGATTCATCCATGAATATTAATTCATTAGACACAAGTTGACCTTGAGTAGGATATATTTCAAAAAGGTCATCATTAAAGGGGAAGGCATCAAATAAAGCATTGTCAAAAGTAGGATTAGTAGGCATATCAGGATAATAATACTTACAATCCTTTGTGAACATAGCACTACGAGATGCATGATTGTCCTCCTGTAGACTCGTCATGAAGAGAGAGGGATTTGTGTGATATTCATTTTTAGCCTTTAAGAACAACCCACAGGTTAATTTTTCATGACGACCATAGAAAAATTCACATCGAGGAGGATCAGGGATGCTTTTAGGTAGAAATTCAAAGTGATGGAAGATATGCGAAGGAGGAAAGTCGATAAGAAAATTTACAAAAATTATTCCCCCGTGAAAATTTGACTAGATGTTATACGTCTAGACCAGTCTCCTGCTTTACCATGGAGGGAAAGTGGAAAAAGATCTGCAGAACTATGTATATCATAAACCCCAATAGATTGAAAATATCTAAGGAAATCATCAATATGGTTCTGAGAAGATTCCCATAAGTTACCCTCGAAAAGAGGACAACTAACCATTGACAATGAGCTCAAATTATATTTATACATGATCATGCAAGATAGGATTCAATAGATTCATAGAAAAAGAAAAAAAAAGCTTATAAGCAGAAAAACATATAAACCGTAAATACAAAAAATATAAAATATTAAAAAAAAAAAAANATGCATACTGAGTTTTTTGTTTTTTTTTTTTAAATCCCCAGTGTGGTCGCCAAAAATGTTGAGGAAAAGGGATGGAATACCTTGGAGGAAGAGATGGGCTCTACGGTTTCTCTTCACACTAAGGCTCACGGATGCGGTTAATTTTTTTTCCAGTCACTCTTTACAATCTGCCTCGACAAGGATCGGAACTCTCCCTATATTTTCATTGTTTTTTCCTTGCGAAGGCTCGGGCAGTTTTCTTGGTCTCCACACAACCTGTAGTTACGGTTGTCATGACTGCGACTACACCGTGTATCATCTTTTTTTTTTGGACGTGGATCGATGGGTGTTAGCTATGGAAAAGGTACCAGAACACGTGGCCCCTCCACATTCTTCGAGCGAGGTAGACCCCGAACTGGGGTTCCTAACAGATGTTTTTTCTCTGCTCAGTCAGGCTCTTCTCTCTTCCCCTGAGCCTCCTCCCCCCCTTACTGGTAAGCAGACAACCACTTTCTCACCCTCCAAGAATGATTCTTATGTTGGTTGCTTCGGATCTTTTTTGGATGTTTTGGTTTCAGACCCTCTTGTCTCAGAAGGAGGCCTCCCCTCCGCTCTCAGTTCACCGAACGACCTAGCATTAGACTGACTCTCTAAGGAGGAAGGGGATTTTATTTTCTCTTTGTCCTCTACTAGCCCAGACTAAGAATGAACTGGTTTTTCAACAAGGGGCGCAAAGTCCCATGTCGTCACAGTTTTTGCCCATAGAAGCAAGGCATTTTTTCAAGTGGTATCACAGGAGTTTCCTTCCCCCTCCAAAGGGTTTATTTTTTCTCATCTGGGTGTCAAAGAAAAGAGGGATTTCACTCAAGAAAGAAGGGTTTTCCCCAGTTTTTAGATCGGAGGACCCTTCGGATACTAGGGGACTCCATAGTGCACGAAAAAAACAGAGAAGGAAAGGACTCAAATCCAAAGGAAAAGTTGGTAACCTAGTGCTTGGGGAAGAGATAGGCATTAACATGGTTATGCAGCTATCTAATCAGACTTTAGTTGGGAGATCCAACGGTAGGTCTTTTTCCCTCAAGACCATTGTAGATTGGACCCATGCGGTTTGGGAAGAACACCTTGGCTATGCCCCAGAGGTTATTGAATTAAGCAGAAACTGGTTTGCCTTCAATTTCCTCACACCAGAACATGCTAAATGGGTTTTGGGTAAAAATTGGAGCGTCAATTATTCACCCGTCCTGCTAAAGCCTTGGAGCCCCCTTTTCAATGCAAACAGAGAGAAACTAGAAAAAATCCCCGTTTCGGTCTGACTCCTAGCTCTTCCACTTCAGTTTAGGACTCTGGATTACTTTAAATCCATCGGAAATTTCCTGGGTGATTTCCTTGAAGCAAACTTATCCTTCGAGGAAACAAAACAAAGAAATTCGCAAGAATTTTAGTCAATCTAAATGTCCGAGAAGGGGTTGGAGAGGAAATCAACTTAAGTTGGGGGAATTTCACACACACACAATTATTGGACTATGAAAATGTCCCATTTAGATGTCGTCGATGCCACCAGTATGGGAATCTAGTGGGAAAATGCCACCTTCCCCTAAGGACAAAAGGAGGCACTTTCTACAGAGCCAAATTAAAGGCTACAATTCAAGTTGACAGTAGTAGGTAGGAACTTGGTGCATAAAAGGCAGCATCCCTTACAGTGGTTCCATCACATTCCACAGAATCTACAAAGGAAACGGATCAAAAGGATTGATCTCCATCACCTAAAAGACAAGCAGAGGAAGGAAATGAGAAAACAAGCCTCACTACTCTTGATTCAGGAAGATCAAGGACTCTGGTCTCAGGTAATCCTCTTCTTTCTTCTCCTCCTATTACTGTTTTAATTAAAAATTTGACACTAGAGGTAAATGAGTGGTTGGAGGCTCTGAAAACCCTATCTATAAACAATGTCTCCTCATCGTTTCCCGAGAATTTCTTAGACTGCAACAAGGAAACTTCCCTCTCGGACGTTCCACCCCCTCCCAAGCGACTTTTCCTTACAGAAGAAACCTCCTCATCCTCCTCCCTTTAAAATGAGTCTTCAACCTCTTGCTACTTTCTAAGACCACAAAAAAGATCCTCGTCCATGTGAGGACTAGAAAAGAAGGAAATATCTTCCCTGGACAGGGGAGGCCACGGGAGAAAATCCTTGTTTTCAAAAGCTCAATCAAAATCCAGGATAGATATTTTGTCTGAAAAACAATAATCAATCAAACTGGCACTTAGAGCATCGAGGCCCCGGGGCAGGGTTCCTAGATGAATATTGTGTCTTTCAACTGCAGGGGCATGGCAGGTGCCCTCAAAAAACCTACCCTAAAAAGGGTGATTTTTATAGAACATCTGGATGTGTTACTCCTTCAAGAAACAATGGGAGTAGGTGAAGAGGTAAATTCCAGCCTGGAACTACTCCTATCGGGATGGAAGTTTATTATAGTGGATGTTATGGGTAGGTCATGGGGTCTAGCCATAGGTTGGAACTCACACAACATACAATCCATTAACTCTTGGGGTTTGGATTCTAGACTTGGGATCATGGTTTTGGCCCCGGACCTTAAGGATGTCATACATATCCTAAACATCTACGGACCCTATCAGAACAAGAAACCTTTTTGGGACTCTCTTCTCACAAAGTCTTTCTTTAAAGAGATGTTAATTTTAGGGGGAGACTTAAACCTCTCTCTGGGTCCTTCAAAAGTGTGGGGGGGACAGTGCCAGGCCCAACCCTCTGGAAGATTTTTTTTGTCAAAAATTTGTGGAGTGCAAATTAACGGATCTTGACCCTACACTCCCCAAGCCTACCTGGAAAAAGAATAGGGTAGGAGTAGAAGGAGTTTCTAAAAGACTAGACCGGTTCTTGATAACCGACTCTCTTTTTGACAAACACTTAATTGTAAGGCAGTGGATTGGTTTTGGAGGCTTGTAAGATCACTATCCAATCTTCCTGGAATTTAGACAGGGTTCTAAGAAGCCATCCAATCCCTTTAAATTTAACAAAAGTTGGCTAGAATATGACTCCTTCATTGAACTGATAAAGGAACATTGGATCCCCTTTAGATAGGATCTACCTCAGTCGGCAAATTTCCAGTTCACATAAAATCTGAAAAGGATTAAAGAAGTGGTAAAACCATGGGCCTCCCAAAAAATGAAAAATGAGGACAAGGAATTAAAAGAAATCGAAATTGAGTTACAAAGATTCTTGGAAGAAGAGGGGTGATGTTTTTCCACAACTGAGTCAAAAATCAATCTACTTCATCTGGAGAAAAGGAGGAACAAACTACTCAAGGGGAAGGAAGAATCTTGGAGATTAAAGAGTAGAGTTATATGGCTGGAGAGTGGAGATGAAAACACAAAGTTCTTCCAAGCTTTTTCCAAAGGAAGAAAAAATACCAATATTATTTGGCAATTGAAGGACTCGGCAGGAAACTTGGAAACAACTTTTGAAGGTATGTCAAAACTGGCGAAAAATTACTTTCAAAATATTTTCAAAGCAGAAACCCAAGCTTCTATAAAAGAATTAGTCCAAGTGGCACAATTTTTTCCCAGATTTGTTGAGGAAGCAAACAACTGGCTCTTGATGGAAGAAGTTACAGAAAAAGAGCTCCTGGAAGTGCTTCACAATTTCCAAAAAGATAAAATCCCAGGCCCAGATGGATGGACTATTGAATTTTTCCTGGGATGTTATGAGTTTGTAGGACCTAATTTGTTGAAGATGATTGAGGACACTAGAACTTTAGGTTGAATTCCTCAGAGCCTTAACTCAACGTTCCTTGCACTTATCCCAAAGATGGATAACCCAGAGACCCTCGATGATTTCAGACCAATCTCTCTCTGCAATTGTGCCTACAAGATCATCTCCAAAGTAATTGCTAGAAGGATTAAAAGAATCCTATCTAAAAATATTTTGGAACAACAGTTTGGCTTTCTGGAAGGAAGACAAATCCATGAATCCATAGGTATATCAGAAGAAGGACTTCAAAGCATGAAGACAAGAAGTTTAAAAGGAGTAGTGGTAAATATCAACCTCTCAAAAGAATATGATAAAGTAAGTTGGTTGTACATCTAGTTATTACTTACTCATCTAGGATTTGATGTTCTTTTCATAAATTGGGTTATGAGCTGCCTCACTTCGGCCTCTTTTGCGGTCCTAATAAATGGCTCGACTTCTTCCTTCTTTTCCTAAGAAAGAGGACTCAGAAAAGGGTGTCCCTTATCACCACTTCTCTTCCTCTTAGTAGTGGAAGGCCTCAGTGGAGCAATCATGCATACAAACAGTGCAGACACCTTCTCTGGAACCAAAATCTCTCATGTATTGTATCTCACACACCTCCTTTTCGTGGATGATGTTTTAATTTTTAGTGGAGGATCCAGAAGGGAAGTTGAGGTCTTAAGGAATATTCTTTCACTCTTCTCAAAAGCAATAGGGATGCAAATCAATGAAAAAAAATCATCGCTCTCTACACATCATTTATCTGAAGAAGAAGAGCAATCCCTCAGGTTATTTTTCCCCTTTGAAAGGAAGACTTTAGACGATGGTTTAAAGTACTTGGGTTTTCTTCTAAAACCAAATGATTATAGAAAAAAAGATTGGAAGTGGCTTCCAAAGAAAATGGACAAAAGACTAAATACCTGGAGTCACCGGTGGCTTTATTGGATGTCCCTCTCTTAGATCCCTAAAGTAATTCTAGAAGCAGCAAGAAAACTAACCTCAAAATTCCTTTGGAGTGGAAAAAAGGAGCTCATGTAATCCTTCGGGTCCGTTGGGATAAAATTGTCGTCCCAAAGGAAATGGGAGGCTTGGGCCTGAAAAATATTTTTCTCTTTTCCAAAGCACCAACAAACAAGGGGGGATGGCGCATTATAAAATCCACCAGCCTCTGCACAAAGGTCATTATACAAAAATATATTGAACCAGTCCCACTGGAGTTTTGGATCAAAAGTCAACAAAAATCCAAAAAGGGGGCCTCGGTGATTTGGAAAGCAATTTTAAACGCTTTTCCACTAATTGAAAATGGTTTAGCTTGGAAACTCGGTAATGGAGACTGGTTCAAAATAGGGAAAGACCCTTGGCGAGGGAGTGAAGGTAAACACATACTTTCAGAGCATTTAATTCAACATCTGCTTTCTTTGGGTTTTACTCATTTAAACAATCTGGCATATCATATACGCACCACCTTATGGTCATAGGGATGGACGGATGCAAAAAAAAATGGGTCTTAGAGAAGAAGAAAAACTTGAACTGGAAAGATACTTTTTCAATATAAATTCCTCAAACATAAGACTCATGGACTGCGAAGATGAATTGATTTGGGACCCGGCCCAATCAGGGATTTATTCCCCAAAATTGGGTTACCTAAAATATAACTTGGATTTAGGCCTTCGAGAACGTGTTTGGTCATGGAGAAATTGTGGAAGGTCAAAAGTCCTACAAAAACAAGACTGTTTATGTGGAATGTACTGCAAAATAAAGTTTTGACTTGGGATAACCTTTAGAAGAGAAATTTCTTTGGTCATGGTTGGTGCTCTCTTCGCAAATTTGAAGGAGAAAATATTTTACACCTCTTTCTAGAGTGTATATTTATCAACAAAGTTTGGACTGAAACCTCCAGATTGTTAGATTTGCACTGTGTTTGGGATGGAAGGGATTTGGAACACTCCTAGATTACTTGGTGGAAAACAACATCTTTCAAACATTTAAGAGCCCTTCCATTATTGGTCATCTGGGGAGTTTGGCTCGCTTGGAATTCCTTCATATTTAAGGGAACCCCTCCTTCTCCAGAGATCTTAGCATCCAAAAGTGTAGCCCTATTGTCCTCCTTCCTCTCACAGAGCCCTAGACCCTCTCCTAGGTAGCCACAAGAGTTCGAGATTGACAGCTCTTCCCCCTAGGGTTTTTTCGATAGAGCTTCTCAACAAAAATTTTGTGGAGGATGTGGACTCCTCTTTCTTTTAGCTTTACAGTACTTTATTATAACTTTTGGTATTGGGCCAGGAAAAAACAACTTTGCAGAACTTTTGAGCCTTAAACTACTCATTGCCTTCGCCATTGAAAAGGGTTTTCTCCCTTTAAAATTTTATGGGGACTCTTTAAATGTCATAAACTGGTTAAAAGGAACCCAAAGATGCTTAAACACAAGACTCATTGCCTTGTTGGATGACATTACTCGTTTACAAACCTCTTTTGACACCTTTGTTTGTCAACATGTCTACAGGGAAAATAATAAAGAAGCGGACCAACGGTCAAAAGAGAGGCTTAATTTGGATATGGGCCAATGGAAAATCATTAAACATCACAATGAGCAAGGATATGAATATATGCATCGACCATTTTTGTATTAAACAACTTTCAGCAACAAATTTTTGTGTATTTTGCTATGCATAATATATGCAAAAAATCGTCCTAAATGAGGATCGGTCGAAGCACATAAAGTCCAAAGAAACAGAATTTTTGTGGAAGTAACAAAGTGCAGAAGCATTCTCGAAATGAAAAAGATAGCATTCAGTTATAGACTCCAATGTAACAGAATACACCAAGAGGTGTATATACATAATGTAATTTAGTACACCATGATGTAATAAAATTACACTTTTTTCCTTGGAAAAAAAAATACCTTACTCAATCATTTTCAGATCTTGCCTAGCTAAGAAAATATAGTTGGGAATGTCACCCGGGGTTTATAGCCTCAAAACTTTCACTCAATCCACAAGTATCAATTACAAAGGATCAAGGTTGATTTTATGATTTATATTTGTAACAATGTAAAAAATAAAAATTTAAACAAATCTAAGTGAACGTATGCAAATTTTACATTGAAGTATCCATGGAGACAAAAGAGAAAGGGAGAACCAAGTCATGAAAACACATGTATGAGACAGAACAATAATCTGATTTTATTTCATTCTGCGATACAAAATTGTATTTCTCTTTTACAAACCCCTACGAGAGTATAGACCAAAGTCATATTTAGAAGTCTCTGATGGGCACCATACAAAAAGACCCTGATAGTGAAATAAAATTGAAACTAATGATCTAGATCATCTTGCCACAAGATGTTGCCACTTTAATTTGCAAGATATTCTTTATCATCCATGAAAATTAATTCATAAACCAACAAGAATACACAGACTATCAAAGATCAATCAAACACCTTTAAAACAAGCTACTGAAATGTATGATTCAGTTTTGAATCTTGTTGCCTTCAATAAGACCTTGTTGTCATCAAGAGGATTAAGCTTTCAAGTAAACTCAGAAATGAATGAAAATTGAATCTATCTCACTAACTAGAGAGCAAACCTTAGTGTTGTAGTTCCCCTTCTATTATCCTTCTTGTATCTTCCTTTGATTGAGCTTTTATTCTCTCTCAATAAGTTATGGTAGTTCAACTACCTTTCTTTAGTTAATTCAAATTAACTTAACTATTTAGTTT
>WSFP011487323.1:0-15314 GCA_009831015.1 Picea engelmannii
CTGTTCTTTAAAGGATTGTATGTGTGAATTCAAGATCAATCAATCTTTTGAGCAGAAAATAGTATGTGCAGGAATGGAGTGTGAATATAAGAATGAAGTGCACACATGAATGTCGTATTGGTCATGAAAAATAATATAATTTTTAGAATTAACAACCATGTTCAAATATTTGATATTCATCTTGGAAATGATTTAAACCACAATTGACAATTATAGAAGTTATATTTGTATTTAAGAACACAAGATTGCATATATATTCAAGCCGAAGATGATTAGCAATTATAACTCTAACATGTTGGTCTTGGCTTCCTGTAGAATTAAATCAAGCACACACACAAGATTAAAAACAGTGAAATAACAAAGTACTTGATACAAAGGTAAGGTAAATAACATTTAATTAGAGGACTGTTGTTCTTAGAGAAATAAATGATAAGAAACACAGAGAAAACTACTTGCTGCTACACCAAATCTAGGAAATAGAACACATATACAATTCTAGAAATAAAATTACAGAACAAAGCAACGATGCATACCAAATTGAGGGGCCCTACCCAATTGGTTGCATGCTTCTTGAAGAAGAAATCAACTGCAAATGATTGTAGAAACGCTTCAAAACTTCATTGCATAAAAATCTTATTTGAACCAATGTTCTAATTACAAGAGACTTATGATGAACATAATCACACTAAGGATCCCCATATCAATGAATCTGATACATATTTATACACAATAAACCAAAAGGAAGAGGATAGAACCAAATCCCAAAACTTAGAAACAAATTTGCCAATTTTTGGAGCAAATCCCCAAATATGGGTTTTTCATCAATTTGGGTAGATCCCAGTTATAGATCCACTCATATCTTCCAAAACAATTCGAATTTTGAAAAAGTGTCCACGCTTTACTCAATTTTCCACATTCTAGACAAAACCCATTTCATATAATTTATGGATCTGATACGATTTGCACAAACATCGAGGCACAAGTTGGAAATTTGAGATTTTTGCTAATTTTTCCATAATCATTCCCCCTGAGATTGAGGTCCACATGTGTGAGATGGGTAAATTCTGACACACCTTTCATTATGTCAATGTCGTTTTGGACAAAACCCATGTTCTCGATTTCCTTCTAGAAGAGTTCTAATATGACAAGATACAATATCAGGTACGAGAATAGCTATATTGGTGCAGAATGATGAACAACAACAATAGTATGGGAATGTTGATTGTGCTAGTACAAGAATCACACTTCACAAACTGTCATAAGTAAATCATGATATAATCATCTTTTAATCTCTAAAAACATAGAAATGATGATGTATTAACCACACTAGATAAAATGACGAATGATGGCGTTTAATTAGGTTTTATGGTGTGTATTGACAAAAAAATGTGGGAAAAGGTGTAATAATGAATGTTTTTGTACAATGGAAAACATGGAAAAATTGGAGCTCAACAGCGTGTTTTCTGGGATGCGCTCATCAACCATTGTTAATCCATGTTCTAATTTCTCTGCACATTCTTTCTCCTCCTCTTTCTCTGAGGTTAGTTGGTTGCATGTGATTTGTATCATTTCAACGACTCCTATACCCATATCCAAGTTTTTTGCATCTACGTGGGCCGTGGACTACACTTCTTGCATGACACTAACCTGGAGTCTATATAGTGCCTTGGTGGGTATTTTTTCAATGAAAAATTCCAATTGTTCCATGTCCGCTAGGGGTTTCTGTGTAGTCTTCTGATCCAACTTGATCATTTGGCATGTGACCGTGAATGTCTCCTTGCCCTGGACTACCAACTACATTGTCTCCTCTCTTTGTTTTTGTGTAGGTGGTCACTGTGTCCTTTCCTGTTGTTGTGTTGTGGCCTTTGGTATTTCTTGGCTCCATAGTTGTTGTATATTCTCATGGACCTCTATGAGCTTAGCCATGATATCTTCCCATTGCGACTCTACAATTTGGACCACTTCTTCACACCTATCTTGGACCTTGTTTGTGACTATCTCTGCATCATCCTTTGTCAGGGTGATGTCTGGGTCCTTTGTGTCAGATTTCTTTTTCTTGTGCACCTCTTTTTCCTACGCAGGATTCCTTACTTTTTGTGAGGGCTGCACCCGACTTGTTGTACCATGGGTTCTTTACCCTCCATCATGTGCAATATCCTTCCTTATGGTCTATGGTTGTCTTCCGGTCCTTGATATTGTTGTTTTTCTCCTTGGTCTTTTTGGTACTTCTCTACTCCCGGTTGGTTGATTCCGCGCTGTAGCCATTTTGGTATTATTGGTCGGGTTGCTTGTTCTTGGTGAATATCCTACTTCAGCCTTGTCCTTAGTCCTAGAGGATTGCGTTGTTCCTTTCCTAATGGATAGTTTTGTTACTGGTAACTACCACTGCACATGCCAATATTTAATTATCCAATCCACTTCCTCTTTGGTGATGCAGTACTGCATTTCTAGCCATGCCTTCTTTGGATCCCTTGCAGCTTGGATCCACATGTGGTTCCTAAACACCTTGAAATTAGCTATCCACTTTTTCTCCTGGACCACCTCCACTAGTATGCACCACACATTAGTTGTGCATTGTTGTATGTCTTCCAGTAACACTGCAAAAATGGTGTTGTTTTCCTTTTGTGTTTTAGTTTCCTTGGCATGCTAGAGGGACTCATATGGTTGCATAACATTTCCATTTTCTATCCAGGAAAGATGAGAAATTTGGATCATGCTGATTCAAGTGGATATCGGTGGCCACCCACCTTTTCCAATTGGCTCAAAACAACTTTTTGACATTTTTGGCAATTTACTATTTATAGTAGTTTTTACTTCCGAGGTCATTTTGAGGGCCTAAATCAAGGTTTTTTGGTATAAAGCTCCTCAATTATAGTCAAAGGAATGATTGAGCCCCCAAAATTATTCTCCTCAATGATACCTTTCCAACGAGCTATCACACGCCTAAAACAGAGATTGTATGAAAAAGTTACGACCCTGGGAAGTTGATGTACTAGCTTACCCAAACGGGGCCCACATGACTTTTGGCGCTTCATCTACTAGGGTTAGGTTTTTAGATGTCTAGGGTTTTTTGAATTCTTGTTTATTGTAAAAATGCCTTCAGAGCCTCATTGTAATCGGCTTCTTGCGAATGCGCGCTTCCGTTACATCTCTTCTCAGAGATAAGCCGCCACCATTCCAACAAGCTTGTTTCTGCTGCATTTTATAGTTTCATCTTATTTCGTTATTGAATAGAAAACCAGTTTTATTGTATCTCTGTTATTTTGTGTTAAGCACATGCTAATAATCTGTATTCATTTCATTCTACTCATAAAATCTGAATCAGTGGTATCAGAGCGGTCTGCTCCTTGTCGTCTTAATGCATGTCCCCAACGAGGTCAGAGTACAAAGAGTTGGGCCTCGAGCTTGTTTGTCTTGAGGACAGTAGATCTCGCACGCCCAAGCGATCTCCCATGGGAGGAGAAAAGAAAGATGATGGGATAGGATATCCTTTCAAACTGTTGATTGAGGAATCCCTCACGCAACAAAGGAATGAGATGATGGATAGTTTCGCACAAATCCTTTGGCGACTACCAACAGGTGATGCATCTTCCTCGAATGGAGGCGCCGCCCCCTTCAAGGTACAAATAAACTTTGATATTCCTATATTTGAAGGTCAGATAGACGCAGATGCTATAGACAAGTGGTTGAATCTACTAGAAGGGTATTTTTCTGTTCATAAATTTTTGGATAGAGAAAATATTACTTTTGAGCTCCTCAAAGTCATTCCCCATGTCAAATATTGGTGGGAAACTTTCTGTGAGCAAAGGGAAATAGAGGAAACCTCATTATTTTCAGTCACGACCACTTGGGAATACTTCAAGGATGTTATTAAGGAACAATACTACCCTATCAGAAGTTATGATGACCTGTATACCAAATGGAACACACTGCGACAAGAAAGAGACCAAGCAGTGCCAGATTTCACAAATATCTTCCATACCTTGCGCACCAATTTGGGTATCAAAGATTCAGAGAAACATCTGCTGCTCAAGTATCGCATTTCTCTACATAGATACATCCAGACCAAAATGGAATTTCTGGACATCTCATCCTTGGGCACGGCCTACCGATATGCCGTCAAAATAGAGCAGAAGCTCAAACAAAAGATGCGACAATTTGGGCCTGGGAACCCCGCACAACAAAAGCTAGGAAAGGGCGGCACCAACCCACCAAATAAAGGACAGAGCAAAGATGGGCAATATCAAGACAACTAGTACAAGCCGCAAGAAAAGAAGGACACTGGAAAGACAAAGAAAGATACTGGGAAGTGGTGCAACTTCCATAAGAGCCCTTGGCATAACACTACTGAATGTTGCTCAAAGCAGTGGCTAGTGGCCGAAGTGAAAGCCTCTGAATCAGATGCAGATTTTGACTCTAAGATAGAAATAGAAAGGGGAAGACAGATCATTGACGCAGAACCCAGTGCTACCATTGCTACCACCAAGCTCCAGCCTGGTGAACTAGACGAGCCAGAGGAAGGAGAGTGCCTCTTCCATTCACAGATGTGGGTAAAGGGCACCTCGCGGCACTTCATCGTTGATAGCGGTAGCCAAAAGAACCTCATCTCAGCAGAGGTCGTCAAGCAACTGGCCCTGTCAACAACACTGCACCCACAACCCTACACCATTGGATGGCTCCGCTAAGGAAGTGATCTCCGTATCAGCCAACAGTGCCGATTGTCATACGGCATCAAGCCCTTCAAAGGCGAGGTATTGTGTGATGTTGCTCCTCTCGAAGTTTGTGATGTTCTTTTGGGCCAACCTTATTTATGGAAATGTCATGCTGTATATGAGTCTAGGCCTCGTAGTGTTATTATTACTTTGAATAGGAAATTGTACAGGACACCCGAGGCAGTCCCACCTAGTTCTATTTCCTTGATCTCTGCTAAGCAATGCAGGAAGGTCATATCACAGACAGGGAAGTTTGTCTTCTTCATGATTCTCTCTCAGAACAAGCGAAAGATCGCAGCCACATCCAAGGTCTCTACAACTGATCTCTCCACACAGCAAAAGCAAGTAGATAAGGCCGTGGAAGAATACTCAGATATCTTCTCCTAACCTACAGGGGCACCTCTACACTGCCAGGTCAATCACCCCATCGACCTGACCCCCGACGCACCGCTTCCCAATGGGCCAGTCTATCATCGCTCTTTGTTAGAGAATGAGGAGATCAAGCGACAGATCCAAGAACTGCTCCACAAGGGGCACATCTGCCGCATCTCATCACCTTGCGGCAGCCCAATCGTGTTGGTACAAAAGAAAGATGGAACCCGATGACTCTGTATTGATTATCGAGATCTGAATAAAATCACTGTCAGAAACCAGTACCCGATTCCCTGAATCGATGACCTCGTTGATCAACTCACGGGGGCCAAATACTTCAGTAAGATTGATCTGAAGTTTGGCTACCACCAGGTCCCGATAGAACAGACAGATGTATGGAAGACTGCCTTCAAGTCAAAGGAAGGACTTTTTGAATGGATGGTCATGCCCTTTGGTTTGACAAATGCTCCAACCACTTTCATGAGGATGATGGATGATATCCTATGACCATTCACCAATACTTTTGTAGTGGTGTATCTGGATGACATTCTAATTTACAGCAAGAATTGGGCCAAGCACTTGCAGCATATTCAGCAGGTTCTGCACACCTTGCGGCAGCACAAGCTATACGCCAACCTAGAAAAATGCTCCTTCGGCATGGACAGGGTCCATTACTTGGGCTACATCATTGATCAACATGGCTTACATGTGGATCCAACCAAGATCCAAGTCATCTGTGACTGGCCAACCCCAACAACACTCACTGAGCTTCGGAGCTTCTTGGGACTTGCTAATTTCTACCGTAGGTTCGTGTTGGGTTTCTCCCATATTGCATGGGCCCTCAGCCAAATAAACAGGGGTGGTGGTAAGGAAAAAATTGCGTGGGGTTGGTCCCAACAACAAGTTTTCGATGATTTGAAGGAGCGCTTGTGCTCAGCCCCAGTATTTTCACTACCAGACTTGCAACATCCCTTTGAAATCAAGACAGATGCTTCAGACTATGTTGTGGGCACTGTTCTCACTCAGCACGGACACCCCATGGCCTATCATAGTGAGACACTGTCCGATACTGTCCATAAGTACCCTACTTACGACAAAGAAATCTACTCCATTGTGCAAGAATGCCGCCAGTGGAGACATTACATTCTTGGGAGGGAGACAGTCATCCACACTGATCATAAGCCACTGCAGGTCATGCAGAAACAAGGAAAACTGCAGAATGACTGCCATCAAAAGTGGTCCACATACTTGCAGCAATTCCAAATCAACATCAAGTATAAAACATGAAGCACCAATCACATCGTTGATTTCCTCAGCAGACTGCTAGTCGCAGCACTCACCACGGTTCTAAACTCTTGCGGCCATGAGACATCTGGATGACCCCAACTCTATGAGACAGACCCTGACTTCACCACCACCTACCAAATGTTGGGTGAAAATGCAGTTGTAGATAATTTCCATCTTCAAGATGGGTTGTTATGTTTTCTGGGCCATATTTGTGTTCCATCAAGTGAGCGAGCGAAGCTGATCTAGGAATCCCACTACAATCGGGTGGCAGGACACTTCAGCGTCAAAAAGACAGTGGCAATGCTACAAAAACATTTCTATTGGTCGAAACTTCGACAGGAGGTTGACAAGTATATCAGGTCCTGCACTGTGTGTGCTATTGCCAAACGGACCACTAAGAAACAGGGCCTGTACACCCCTCTTCCTACTCCTGACAGGCCATGGGAATCCATCTCAATGGACTACATGTCAGGCCTCCCATCCACCAAGCGGGGAAATGACTGTGTTTTTGTGGTTGTTGATCGTTTTTCTAAGATGGAGATTCTGGTTGCCTGCAAGAAGAGCATCACAATAGAGGCCACCGCCAAGCTCATCTTTGAACGAATTTGGGTACATTTTGGAACCCCACAAACCATTGTATTAGATCGAGATAGTCGATTTCTTAGCACATTTTGGTCATGCCTCTGGTCACTACTGGACACTAAGCTCACCAAATCCACAACCTTCCACCCCCAAACAGATGGCCAAACTGAGGTTGTAAATCGAATGATTGTGCATATCCTTTGCATGTATAATTCAAAGAACCCTCTCACATGGGATGAGAGCTTTCCCTATGTACAACATAGCTACAACCGAGCCTTTCATAGATCAACCGGCCATAGCCCCTTTCAAGTGGGGTTGGGATTCCAACCATTGGGTCCCATAGATGTTGCACTTCCCCTTGTGGTCACTTCGACTGACTCATCTCTTGCTCCAACTGAATATGACAAAGCCACCCACTTCATTGAGAGGATCCAACACATCTGCCAATAGGTTTAGGATATCCTACAGAAGTCCAATGACAAGTACAAATAGTTCCATGATCAACATCGGGTGCCACATAAGTTTCAGGTGGGCGATAAATTTTGGTTGCACTTGCATAAAGAACACCTTACAGGACCCCATCAGAAGCTTCACCCACTTTTTTATGGACCGTACAATATCACCAAGGCCATGGGGGATAATTCTTTTGAGCTCAACATTCCTCCTTTCCTTGGCCTGCACCCAGTGTTCAACGTGGATCTCCTTCAACCTTATTTCCCACCATTATTGGACACCTCAGAAGTAGCAGAACAACTGACACCAACAGAGCTCAACCCCGAATACATACAATAGGCATCCAATGATCATATTGTGGACATATAGATCAAGGGCACTCGAAAACAAAGGATCTAGCTTTATCGAGTCGTCAAAAAAGGGTAGCTCCTGCACCAAGGCAAGTGGCTCACCCGGGGCCAAATTCAACAGAAATTTCCTCATCTAATGGGGGACCTCAATGCAATGGAGAACATTTCTTCCTAAGGAGGGAGGATTGATCCATATGTATATCGGTGGCCACCCACCTTTTCCAACTGGCTCAAAACAACTTTCTGACATTTTTGGCAATTTACTATTTTAGTAGTTTTTACTTCCGGGGCCATTTTGAGGGCCTAAATGAAGGTTTTTCGGTACCAAGCTCCTAAATGATATACAAAGGCATGATTTAGCCCCCAAAATGAATCTCCTTGAAGATACCTTTCCAACGGGCTATCACACACCTAAAACGAAGATCGTATGCAAAAATTACGACCCCGGGAAGTTGATGTACTAGCTTACCCAAACGGGGCCCACATGACTTTTGGCACTTCATCTTCTAGGGTTAGGTTTTTGGATGTCTAGGGTTTTTGGAATTCTTGTTTATTGTAAAAATGCCTTTAGAGCCTCATTGTAATTGGATTCTTGCAAATGCACGCCGCCGTCACATCTCTTCTCAGAGATAAGCAACCACCATTCCAACAAGCTTGTTTCCGCTGCATTTTACAGTTCATCTTATTTCGTTATTGAATAGAAAACTAGTTTTAATGTATCTCTGTTATTTTGTGTTAAGAACCTATTAATAATCTGTATTCATTTCATTCTGCTCATAAAATCCGGAATCACATGCCACCCAGCAAAATCTATAAGGATGATTATCCAGGAGTAGTGGAACTCAGTTCCATTATCTTACACATTTCTGTAATCTACCAAAAGTTTGTTTAGCAGGTATGGTGCCCAGATGAACATTACCCCTTTCATGCATTGCACGAATACTGCAATAACGCCTGCTGGCGCTTTTTCTTTGCAGTATTTACTAAAATTTTTGCAAGCTATAATCTTGTTGGTGAACCTTGTCACATTATCATTGATATCCTTGATGAAAATTCCCCTTTTCCCCCAAGTAGTGCCAAACTGCGCTTTAACAAGCTATGGGATTCATTTCTCGTGTGCCTTGTTATCCAAGTATTCCTCTAGTTGTGTGCTAAATGTGGGTAGTCCTGTGATATTGGAAATTAGTGCCACATCTATCTATACTGGATTTTCCATCCAAAGGATTCCTTTGTGTACATGGGAGACTAGTTGTTTCATGCATATCCTGACATTCTTACCATGATTGAAATGTGGTATATCCAGTTGGTTCATGATGCCTAAGTTATAGATCCCCGTTATCCACTGCACGGGCTCTAGTATGGGTTTTCTGAGGGGTCCAACTTCCCCTGTGTTTATTAAATAAGTGTCCTTGACCAAATATGGGAATTTGGCCACATCTGGCACATCATGGTCTGTGTACCTGAGTTTTGGTACCTTCCCCAACATATCCTCCATAATAATCATTGTGTTTGGGAGATATGGGAGTGTAACCTCCATGGCATCTAACACATTCCTTTTCTATCCCACAATAGATGGGCCTATGTCTGCTGCGTCTGCATCCTCTTCTTCCCTTTCATACTCTGGTCAATCAGTGATGTATTCAACCAACACTTCCTCATGTTCATGGGACTATCATGGTCCCATTATTTAGTCAGGCTTTGCAGGCATCTCAGGGTTAGGGTTTAGAATACCATTCTAGGCCCCAAAGCTCTACCCTATTTCTCCTTGCTACGTTTTCGATGTCTCTTCCTCAACCTGTGTCAGGCTGATTGATTGTGTGTCTGAGGTGGTAAAATCCTCCAGCTCGACCATGTTCTTAGGCTGTGGCATTCTTTCCTTACACCTTTGGTCCTATCGAGTAACCCAGATGTGTTGGCCTGGTGCGCAAAAATTTGGTGGGGTTATTCTCTCTCAAATTCACACATTTTCATACTTCTGCGTAAAATGTTAACTAGGGAACGTGATATGTTTCTTTCTCTATTCTAAAAAAACTATAAGTGTTGAATAAATGCGTGCTTTCTTCCTTTTATAGACCCAATCTTATTTATTTTGAAATTTTTCATGAAATTTGAACCGAGCATAATTTTTCATGCACGCTGTCTTTTGATGTTTGTCGCGGTAGTTACTACGTGCAAATTTTTTTTCCTCACTTTCTTTTGTTTCAACTAACTTCTGTGTATTTTTGTGTTTTTCTCTTGTTTTCTATTTTTCTATTTATATTTTCTTCTTTTTCTCCTTTTTATTTCTTTTTATCATTTTTTTGTCCTAATATTTTCTATAGTACACCATAAACATTCTTTTCTTACTATGCTGTGACTTTTAGGGGTTAGGAGGTCGACTGTCCTTGTAAGTTTCAGTTGACTCTCGTTGATCATTCCTTTCAATTCTATTCCTCACAAGTCTTTTAGCTGCACAAATCCCCCATATGTCACAATATTTACCTCATATGGCCCTAGCCAATGCATTCTAAACTTACTAGGATGTTGAAAACATTTACTGTCATAGAGTAGGACTAGGTCTCCCTCAAAAATATTATTTTTAATATGTATGTCATGCTAGGATTTGTCTCTTGCTTTCTGTACTTCCTGGTGAAATCTGTCTAGAATCCTTTCCTCTTCCATTTCCATTAGTTGATTTAACCTTTCCTGTATTGCACCTCTTTCTTTCATGTTGGTAATTGAAGCTATGCGTAGAATGGGTACCATAAATTCTAATGGAACTATATCTTCCTGTCCATACACCAGTCTAAATTGTGTCCGTACTATCAATTCTTACATGTGGTCCTATATGCCCATACTACTACTAGTTTTTTCAAGTCCCAATCATCCATGTTAACATTATAGATCTTTGTCAGAGTGTTTTCCAAGATTTTATTGAAGGCTTCTATTGTTCCATTTTCCCGAGGATTGTATGATGTACTCTTCTAGTGATAGACTTCAAACTCCTCACTCATATCCCTGATGGTATTGTTCATAAAGTGAGTGCCTTGGTCACTCATCAAAATACTTGGACATTCAAATGTAGTGATCACCTTCTCAAACAAGAAGTGTGTTTCTATCTCTTTACTATAGTCTTTGACTGGGGCTGCTTCTTCCCATCTTGTTAAGTATTCAGTCACAGTAATGACATATCGAGTTCTTGACCTTTTTGTTGGTGGATTGATTGGTCCAACAAAGCCTATTTCCCATTTTTCAAATACCTACAAAGTTACATGTGGTCTTAGAGGCATCTCATCCCTTCTATTAGGTTTTCCAACCCTTTGACAAACATCACATTTCTAGAAATATTCCTTGTCATCTTTATGGACTGTTGGCCACCATAATCCTGCACGCAATACCTTCTAGGCGATATTTTTTCTTGCATAGTTTCTTCCATATATACCTTCAAGATATTTTGCCAAATTCTAGGCATTTCATTCACTAATACACAACAACCATTTATAGATCCTCCCTCCCAACATTGGATTGTTGACTAAATATTTGAGGGGAGAATGGTCTATGAACATTTTAAATTGTTTCCCTAGTAAGTAGTGCCTGAAATTCTGAAGTGCATATACCATGGCTATGCCTTGTGTTTTTGTGGTGTTGTAATTTTTCTCTGATTCTGCCCATTTTCATATTGCAAAGGATATAGGATGGTCTAAGTCTCCTGCTCCTGGCTGTGCCATAATTTCTCCACTTTATATGGTTGATGCATCTACATGCAAATGAAATCTCTTTTCCCAATATGAGAATACTAGGATAGGTTTTCTCACCATATTTTATTTTAAGGCGTCCAACCCTTGTTGATAGTCCTCATTATATTGAAATATGATATCCTTCTTTAACATTTTTTCCATTGGTGCAGAATTTGCACATATCCCTTTATAAATTTTCTGTAATAACCTATATGTCCTAATGTTTCTCTCAACTGACACACTGACTTTGGTGGTGGTAAGTTTACAATGACTGCAATGTTAGCAACATCCACTAATAAATCTTGTTTGCACACTATATGTCCCAACAATATTCCAAAAGGTGTCCCAAAAATTCATTTCTTGATATTCAATGATATCTGACATTGCATGCATATTTCCAAAATGAGTCTTAACACTTCTACATGATCTTTTAACAAACTATATACAATCCAGTCATCCATATATACTTCTAGTAACTGATGTATGAATTCCTTAAAAGCAGTTATGACTAATCTTGAAAATATGGTTGGTGCATTCTTCATCCCAAAAGGCATGACTGTATATTGGTAGGATCCCCATTATATGGAAAAAGTAGTCTTATCCCTGTCCTCCTGAGCTATTTTGATATGATGGTAACTTGAGAATCGATATGTAAATGAATATGCTCCCTGGCCTCCCACATTTTCTAGGACCTCATCTCTGAAAGGGGTAGGAAAAACATCATGTAAACAAGCATCATTAATTTTTCTCAAATCTACAGAAATCCTTATCCCCCCTTGTTTATTTTCTTGGACTACCATAGGGCTGATCAATTTAGATTCCTCTATTAGTTCTATGATACCAAATTCCAACATTCTATCAATTTTTGCTTTCACCTTTTGCTTATACACTGGATTTAGTTTGTAAGGTCTCTAATTGACAGGTCTTGCCTTAAGTTTGAGAGGTATTTTCATCTCTCTTAGCTCTCCTACTATGCCTTTCATCTCTGTAAAGGTCGTTGGAAACATGTCACTGTATTCATGCATTAACTCTATTATTATTTCTATTGTTTGTTCATCCCAATAGTCTCCAATAATTTCCATTTTAGGATTGTCAGTTGTCCCAATGTTTACTTTCTTCACTTTGATTGGTGTAGAAAATATTTATGATTCCAGAGATGGACCTTCCACCTCTTTTTCTCCTTGAATTTATGTAATTTGAATGTTGCGCAGATCATCTTCATCTAAAGAGAAATAGGAAAAACATTGAATAATTGTAAAGTGTTTTAGCCATCAATTTTTCTTATGACCTCACACTTTAGGGGGCATACTATTACACATCCAATTTACATACCTAGGTACCTCTCCCTAAGTGTCGCAAGTATTGTAAAAATGTTATATGCACCATTCTAAGTGTCGCATACACCTTGACACCATGAAGTCACATATATCATAATCCCTAGTCAATGTGGATGAGAAATATATTATTTGAAGGTCAAAATACTATGTGCACTTGAATTATTATTAATATTAATTAAAAACAAATTAATTTAGTGTGAGAATCCACCTCACTTTTGGTTTCCTATTTTTAAGGGGAGGTTGAGGATCTCATGGATGGTTGAAATATTTCCTCCTTAAAATCCTTGAGACATATTTCCTCCCTAAAATCCTTAAGAGATATTTTCTCCCTAAATATCTTGGAGATCCCATTTTAGTGGATATGATGAGTAATCCTCTCAATGGTGTTTAAGCCTCCAAATCCTATATAATGAGGTATTTCCATGGATAAGGGGGGGAAGAAGGGAGATTAGATGTATAAAACTTATGATATTGGGAGAATCATGCAAGGGTTGGAAGAGGATGACTTGGAGAGGTTGTTGCAACTACATGTACATATTGTAAGTGTCTTTTTAATGTTCTCATTAATATATGCTTGTCCTATTTCCTTCTAGTTTATGTATCTTTACATATTCTTGTATATTGTAGACGAATTTGTTTAATCTAGTATGATAGAGTAGGATTTTTGTTGTGTCTCTTTTCTATCCATGTGTTACACATTATTTTGGTCACCCCTGTGATCAATTGATGATGTGTGCTTAACTCACTTCCATGTTCCCTGAAGATACTAAATGAGACTTTCTCCATGACGAAAGTGGTTTATCTTTTCTCCCTTAAAAACCACATCTAAGGATATCCTCGCATCCTACCGAATGCTTTGGGTGCGACGATGCCTGATCATAACACGCTGCCACAAAACTAGACTGTGGCGTCATCACATGTTTCTTGTGCATGGGGTGCGAAGATGCTTAAACAAAGGGAAAAGGACAAAATTCATGAAAGTTTTGGAAGGAATCTTCTAGAATATGAGGTGGCCTTTGATTGGCTTGGATCTTTGCTTCTCTAATTTAGTGGGATCATCCTAATGTCCTCATCCATCCATATTTCACCCTATATAAAGAGGGATCTCCCATGGGAAAAGATAGGTTAGTTTATGCATGAAGAATTCTATTGTAGATAATACTTGAGATAGATTTTCTTTAGCTCTTCAAGTCAAGGTGTGGAGGTTCTTCATCAAAAGAATTGGATAAAATGTGTGTGTGTTGAAGAAAAGGGCCATTGG
This sequence comes from Picea engelmannii, assembly GCA_009831015.1. Lineage (NCBI taxonomy): Eukaryota > Viridiplantae > Streptophyta > Pinopsida > Pinales > Pinaceae > Picea > Picea engelmannii. The sequence continues at coordinate 14,071 of WSFP011487323.1, forward strand.
AAGGGATCTTAAAACATCAAGGCGTGGTTTGTAATCTCCACTTTCATTTAATATAATGCAGTAATATATTTCTTCCCTATAAAGGTGTCTTTACTTTTATTGTATAACTCCTTGACCTTATACATAGAGTTCATTGGAATATATATATCGTTGTTCTCTCTCTTTGTTGGTTTGTAATTCTTAATAGGTATACCATCCCACAAATCCAAACATGGAGAAACAAAGACAACCCTAGTTAGGATCAAACGTCATTTAAATGGTATGCCATTTGTCCCTCTCTGAACTAGTTTATAGGACAATGAAATCTAAGGAGAAACTTGTATTCTACCCTGTTTTGTTCTAGATTCTTGTTGAATTTAGGGAGATTAGTTTGTGTCCGCACTTACCGATTTGTCCGATAACAAAATTGGAAACTCCATTGGGGAGAATGTCCTCTTTTGGTTTTTGATTCTTATTTTCTTTTAACTTTCTTGCTTTTGGTCAAGTTCATTCTTTGAGTATTTGGGTGATCCATCTTGACTCCCTGGCTTTGAAAGTTCATTGAGAAACTTTGTCCTTTTTCATTTTTTCCTTATATTCAATCATCATCGTACACTTCTTTTGTGAACCACAACGACGATGTCGCACTATGTTCTATCTTCATCCTACGACGATCCTTCATTGTCACACCATGCTCTTCTACATCCTACGATGATTTCTGTAGAAATTGTTGGAGTGAAAGTCGACTTTCTTCTCCTTGCCCAAATTTGTCATTACTTCGGGGGGTGAAATTTTAGTCTTGGTGAATGATTAGTTTGCATCTTTTAGTCTGAATTTGATTGTGTCTCAAGTATTAAGAGCCTTTTTCATAAGCCTTATAAGTTTTATCTTTTACTTCTTATTGCAAGGGTATAATCTCAAATCTTTACCCCTGGGTGCTTGCTAGATAAGTTGGATTGACATTTTTTGAATTTTGGATTGCTTTTTTAAGTTTTGGATTGTTCTTTATTGGAAAACAATTTTTGTTTACATATGAAAAAGAAGTTTTCTTACTTTTTCATTTTTGCTTGCATTATGAGTTTGGTTTGGGAAATAGTGTTGAGAGTGCATTGATCTTCTTGGACAACTCTTTCTTTTTGGAATTAGATATCTATTTTCATTTAGAAAGGAAAGAACTAAAGTTTATTCTTCTATTAGTAGTCCTTACAAGAAATTTTTTGCATTCAAATGTTTTTTGAAAAAGAGTCAATTTAGAAAATTTAGTA
>WSFP011487328.1:0-15314 GCA_009831015.1 Picea engelmannii
TACTAAATTTTCTAAATTGACTCTTTTTCAAAAAACATTTGAATGCAAAAAATTTCTTGTAAGGACTACTAATAGAAGAATAAACTTTAGTTCTTTCCTTTCTAAATGAAAATAGATATCTAATTCCAAAAAGAAAGAGTTGTCCAAGAAGATCAATGCACTCTCAACACTATTTCCCAAACCAAACTCATAATGCAAGCAAAAATGAAAAAGTAAGAAAACTTCTTTTTCATATGTAAACAAAAATTGTTTTCCAATAAAGAACAATCCAAAACTTAAAAAAGCAATCCAAAATTCAAAAAATGTCAATCCAACTTATCTAGCAAGCACCCAGGGGTAAAGATTTGAGATTATACCCTTGCAATAAGAAGTAAAAGATAAAACTTATAAGGCTTATGAAAAAGGCTCTTAATACTTGAGACACAATCAAATTCAGACTAAAAGATGCAAACTAATCATTCACCAAGACTAAAATTTCACCCCCCGAAGTAATGACAAATTTGGGCAAGGAGAAGAAAGTCGACTTTCACTCCAACAATTTCTACAGAAATCATCGTAGGATGTAGAAGAGCATGGTGTGACAATGAAGGATCGTCGTAGGATGAAGATAGAACATAGTGCGACATCGTCGTTGTGGTTCACAAAAGAAGTGTACGATGATGATTGAATATAAGGAAAAAATGAAAAAGGACAAAGTTTCTCAATGAACTTTCAAAGCCAGGGAGTCAAGATGGATCACCCAAATACTCAAAGAATGAACTTGACCAAAAGCAAGAAAGTTAAAAGAAAATAAGAATCAAAAACCAAAAGAGGACATTCTCCCCAATGGAGTTTCCAATTTTGTTATCGGACAAATCGGTAAGTGCGGACACAAACTAATCTCCCTAAATTCAACAAGAATCTAGAACAAAACAGGGTAGAATACAAGTTTCTCCTTAGATTTCATTGTCCTATAAACTAGTTCAGAGAGGGACAAATGGCATACCATTTAAATGACGTTTGATCCTAACTAGGGTTGTCTTTGTTTCTCCATGTTTGGATTTGTGGGATGGTATACCTATTAAGAATTACAAACCAACAAAGAGAGAGAACAACGATATATATATTCCAATGAACTCTATGTATAAGGTCAAGGAGTTATACAATAAAAGTAAAGACACCTTTATAGGGAAGAAATATATTACTGCATTATATTAAATGAAAGTGGAGATTACAAACCACGCCTTGATGTTTTAAGATCCCTTCCAATGGCCCTTTTCTTCAACACACACACATTTTATCCAATTCTTTTGATGAAGAACCTCCACACCTTGACTTGAAGAGCTAAAGAAAATCTATCTCAAGTATTATCTACAATAGAATTCTTCATGCATAAACTAACCTATCTTTTCCCATGGGAGATCCCTCTTTATATAGGGTGAAATATGGATGGATGAGGACATTAGGATGATCCCACTAAATTAGAGAAGCAAAGATCCAAGCCAATCAAAGGCCACCTCATATTCTAGAAGATTCCTTCCAAAACTTTCATGAATTTTGTCCTTTTCCCTTTGTTTAAGCATCTTCGCACCCCATGCACAAGAAACATGTGATGACGCCACAGTCTAGTTTTGTGGCAGCGTGTTATGATCAGGCATCGTCGCACCCAAAGCATTCGGTAGGATGCGAGGATATCCTTAGATGTGGTTTTTAAGGGAGAAAAGATAAACCACTTTCGTCATGGAGAAAGTCTCATTTAGTATCTTCAGGGAACATGGAAGTGAGTTAAGCACACATCATCAATTGATCACAGGGGTGACCAAAATAATGTGTAACACATGGATAGAAAAGAGACACAACAAAAATCCTACTCTATCATACTAGATTAAACAAATTCGTCTACAATATACAAGAATATGTAAAGATACATAAACTAGAAGGAAATAGGACAAGCATATATTAATGAGAACATTAAAAAGACACTTACAATATGTACATGTAGTTGCAACAACCTCTCCAAGTCATCCTCTTCCAACCCTTGCATGATTCTCCCAATATCATAAGTTTTATACATCTAATCTCCCTTCTTCCCCCCCTTATCCATGGAAATACCTCATTATATAGGATTTGGAGGCTTAAACACCATTGAGAGGATTACTCATCATATCCACTAAAATGGGATCTCCAAGATATTTAGGGAGAAAATATCTCTTAAGGATTTTAGGGAGGAAATATGTCTCAAGGATTTTAAGGAGGAAATATTTCAACCATCCATGAGATCCTCAACCTCCCCTTAAAAATAGGAAACCAAAAGTGAGGTGGATTCTCACACTAAATTAATTTGTTTTTAATTAATATTAATAATAATTCAAGTGCACATAGTATTTTGACCTTCAAATAATATATTTCTCATCCACATTGACTAGGGATTATGATATATGTGACTTCATGGTGTCAAGGTGTATGCGACACTTAGAATGGTGCATATAACATTTTTACAATACTTGCGACACTTAGGGAGAGGTACCTAGGTATGTAAATTGGATGTGTAATAGTATGCCCCCTAAAGTGTGAGGTCATAAGAAAAATTGATGGCTAAAACACTTTACAATTATTCAATGTTTTTCCTATTTCTCTTTAGATGAAGATGATCTGCGCAACATTCAAATTACATAAATTCAAGGAGAAAAAGAGGTGGAAGGTCCATCTCTGGAATCATAAATATTTTCTACACCAATCAAAGTGAAGAAAGTAAACATTGGGACAACTGACAATCCTAAAATGGAAATTATTGGAGACTATTGGGATGAACAAACAATAGAAATAATAATAGAGTTAATGCATGAATACAGTGACATGTTTCCAACGACCTTTACAGAGATGAAAGGCATAGTAGGAGAGCTAAGAGAGATGAAAATACCTCTCAAACTTAAGGCAAGACCTGTCAATTAGAGACCTTACAAACTAAATCCAGTGTATAAGCAAAAGGTGAAAGCAAAAATTGATAGAATGTTGGAATTTGGTATCATAGAACTAATAGAGGAATCTAAATTGATCAGCCCTATGGTAGTCCAAGAAAATAAACAAGGGGGGATAAGGATTTCTGTAGATTTGAGAAAAATTAATGATGCTTGTTTACATGATGTTTTTCCTACCCCTTTCAGAGATGAGGTCCTAGAAAATGTGGGAGGCCAGGGAGCATATTCATTTACATATCGATTCTCAAGTTACCATCATATCAAAATAGCTCAGGAGGACAGGGATAAGACTACTTTTTCCATATAATGGGGATCCTACCAATATACAGTCATGCCTTTTGGGATGAAGAATGCACCAACCATATTTTCAAGATTAGTCATAACTGCTTTTAAGGAATTCATACATCAGTTACTAGAAGTATATATGGATGACTGGATTGTATATAGTTTGTTAAAAGATCATGTAGAAGTGTTAAGACTCATTTTGGAAATATGCATGCAATGTCAGATATCATTGAATATCAAGAAATGAATTTTTGGGACACCTTTTGGAATATTGTTGGGACATATAGTGTGCAAACAAGATTTATTAGTGGATGTTGCTAACATTGCAGTCATTGTAAACTTACCACCACCAAAGTCAGTGTGTCAGTTGAGAGAAACATTAGGACATATAGGTTATTACAGAAAATTTATAAAGGGATATGTGCAAATTCTGCACCAATGGAAAAAATGTTAAAGAAGGATATCATATTTCAATATAATGAGGACTATCAACAAGGGTTGGACGCCTTAAAATAAAATATGGTGAGAAAACCTATCCTAGTATTCTCATATTGGGAAAAGAGATTTCATTTGCATGTAGATGCATCAACCATATAAAGTGGAGAAATTATGGCACAGCCAGGAGCAGGAGACTTAGACCATCCTATATCCTTTGCAATATGAAAATGGGCAGAATCAGAGAAAAATTACAACACCACAAAAACACAAGGCATAGCCATGGTATATGCACTTCAGAATTTCAGGCACTACTTACTAGGGAAACAATTTAAAATGTTCATAGACCATTCTCCCCTCAAATATTTAGTCAACAATCCAATGTTGGGAGGGAGGATCTATAAATGGTTGTTGTGTATTAGTGAATGAAATGCCTAGAATTTGGCAAAATATCTTGAAGGTATATATGGAAGAAACTATGCAAGAAAAAATATCGCCTAGAAGGTATTGCGTGCAGGATTATGGTGGCCAACAGTCCATAAAGATGACAAGGAATATTTCTAGAAATGTGATGTTTGTCAAAGGGTTGGAAAACCTAATAGAAGGGATGAGATGCCTCTAAGACCACATGTAACTTTGTAGGTATTTGAAAAATGGGAAATAGGCTTTGTTGGACCAATCAATCCACCAACAAAAAGGTCAAGAACTCGATATGTCATTACTGTGACTGAATACTTAACAAGATGGGAAGAAGCAGCCCCAGTCAAAGACTATAGTAAAGAGATAGAAACACACTTCTTGTTTGAGAAGGTGATCACTACATTTGAATGTCCAAGTATTTTGATGAGTGACCAAGGCACTCACTTTATGAACAATACCATCAGGGATATGAGTGAGGAGTTTGAAGTCTATCACTAGAAGAGTACATCATACAATCCTCGGGAAAATGGAACAATAGAAGCCTTCAATAAAATCTTGGAAAACACTCTGACAAAGATCTATAATGTTAACATGGATGATTGGGACTTGAAAAAACTAGTAGTAGTATGGGCATATAGGACCACATGTAAGAATTGATAGTACGGACACAATTTAGACTGGTGTATGGACAGGAAGATATAGTTCCATTAGAATTTATGGTACCCATTCTACGCATAGCTTCAATTACCAACATGAAAGAAAGAGGTGCAATACAGGAAAGGTTAAATCAACTAATGGAAATGGAAGAGGAAAGGATTCTAGACAGATTTCACCAGGAAGTATAGAAAGCAAGAGACAAATCCTAGCATGACATACATATTAAAAATAATATTTTTGAGGGAGACCTAGTCCTACTCTATGACAGTAAATGTTTTCAACATCCTAGTAAGTTTAGAATGCATTGGATAGGGCCATATGAGGTAAATATTGTGACATATGGGGGATTTGTGCGGCTAAAAGACTTGTGAGGAATAGAATTGAAAGGAATGATCAACGAGAGTCAACTGAAACTTACAAGGACAGTCGACCTCCTAACCCCTAAAAGTCACAGCATAGTAAGAAAATAATGTTTATGGTGTACTATAGAAAATATTAGGACAAAAAAATGATAAAAAGAAATAAAAAGGAGAAAAAGAAGAAAAAATAAATATAAAAATAGAAAACAAGAGAAAAACACAAAAATACACAGAAGTTAGTTGAAACAAAAGAAAGTGAGGAAAAAAAATTTGCACGTAGTAACTACCGCGACAAACATCAAAAGACAGCACGCATGAAAAATTATGCTCGGTTCAAATTTCATGAAAAATTTCAAAATAAATAAGATTGGGTCTATAAAAGGAAGAAAGCACGCATTTATTCAACACTTATAGTTTTTTTAGAATAGAGAAAGAAACATATCATGTTCCCTAGTTAACATTTTACGCAGAAGTATGCAAGTGTGTGAATTTGAGAGAGAATAACCCCACCAAATTTTTGCGCACTAGGCCAACACATCTGGGTTACTCGATAGGACCAAAGGTGTAAGGAAAGAATGCCACAGCCTAAGAACATGGTCGAGCTGGAGGATTTTACCATCTCAGACACACAATCAATCAGCCTGACACAAGTTGAGGAAGAGACATCGACAATGCAGCAAGGAGAAATAGGGTAGAGCTTTGGGGCCTAGAATGGTATTCTAAACCCTAACCCTGAGATGCCTGCAAAGCCTAACTAAATAATGGGACCATGATAGTCCCATGAACATGAGGAAGTGTTGGTTGAATACATCACTGATTGACCAGAGTATGAAAGGGAAGAAGAGGATGCAGACGCAGCAGACATAGGCCCATCTATTGTGGGATAGAAAAGGAATGTGTTAGACGCCATGGAGGTTACACTCCCATATCTCCCAAACATAATGATTATTATGGAGGATATGTTGGGGAAGGTACCAAAACTCAGGTACACGGACCATGATGTGCCAGATGTGGCCAAATTCCCATATTTGGTCGAGGACACTTATTTAATAAACACAGGGGAAGTTGGACCCCTCAGAAAACCCATACTAGAGCCCGTGCAGTGGATAATGGGGATCTATAACTTAGGCATCATGAACCAACTGGATATACCACATTTCAATCATGGTAAGAATGTCAGGATATGCGTGAAACAACTAGTCTCCCATGTACACAAAGGAATCCTTTGGATGGAAAATCCAGTATAGATAGATGTGGCACTAATTTCCAATATCACAGGACTACCCACATTCATCACACAACTAGAGGAATACTTGGATAACAAGGCACACGAGAAATGAATCCCAGAGCTTGTTAAAGCGCAGTTTGGCACTACTTGGGGGAACAGGGGAATTTTCATCAAAGATATCAATGATAATGTGACAAGGTTCGCCAACAAGATTATAGCTTGCAAAAATTTTAGTAAATACTGCAAAGAAAAAGCGCCAGCAGGCGTTATTGCAGTAGTCGTGCAATGCATGAAAGGGGTAATGTTCATCTGGGCACCATACCTGCTGAACAAACTTTTGGTAGATTACAGAGATGTGTAAGATAATGGAACTGAGTTCCACTACTCCTGGATAATAATCCTTATAGATTTTGTTGGGTAGCATGTGATTCCGGATTTTATGAGCAGAATGAAATGAATACAGATTATTAATAGGTTCTTAACACAAAATAACAGATATACAGTAAAATTGGTTTTCTATTCAATAACGAAATAAGATGAACTGTAAAATGCAGCGGAAACAAGCTTGTTGGAATGGTGGCGACTTATCTCTGAAAAGAGATGTGATGGCGGCGTGAATTCGCAAGAATCCAATTACAATGAGGCTCTAAAGGCATTTTTACAATAAACAAGAATTCCAAAAACCCTAGACATCCAAAAACCTAACCCTAGAAGATGAAGCGCCAAAAGTCATGTGGGTCCCGTTTGGGTAAGCTAGTACATCAACTTCCCGGGGTCGTAACTTTTGCATACGATCTTCGTTTTAGGTGTGTGATAGCCCATTGGAAAGGTATCTTCAAGGAGATTCATTTTGGGGGCTCAATCATTCCTTTTTCTATCATTTAGGAGCTTGTTACCGAAAAACCTTCATTTAGGCCCTCAAAATGGCCCCAGAAGTAAAAACTACTAAAATAGTAAATTGCCAAAAATGTCAGAAAGTTGTTTTGAGCCAGTTGGAAAAGGTGGGTGGCCACCGATATACATATGGATAAATCCTCCCTCCTTAGGAAGAAATGGTCTCCATTGCATTGAGGTCCCCCATTAGATGAGGAAATTTCTGTTGAATTTGGCCCCGGGTGAGCCACTTGCCTTGGTGCAGGAGCTACCCTTTTTTGACGACTCGATAAAGCTAGATCCTTTGTTTTCGAGTACCCTTGATCTATATGTCCACAATATGATCATTGGATGCCTATTGTATGTATTCGGGGTTGAGCTCTGTTGGTGTCAGTTGTTCTGCTACTTCTGAGGTGTCCAATAATGGTGGGAAATAAGGGCGAAGGAGATCCACGTTGAACACTGGGTGCAGGCCAAGGAAAGGAGGAATGTTGAGCTCAAAAGAATTATCCCCCATGGTATTGGTGATAGTGTATGGTCCATAAAAAAGTGGGTGAAGCTTCTGATGGGGTCCTGTAAGGTGTTCTTTATGCAAGTGCAACCAAACTTTGTCGCCCACCTGAAACTTATGTGGCACCCGATGTTGATCATGGCAGTGTTTGTACTTGTCATTGGACTTCTGTAGGATATCCTAAACCTATTGGCAGATGTGTTGGATCCTCTCAATGAAGTGGGTGGCTTTGTCATCTTCAGTTGGAGCAAGAGATGAGTCAGTCGATGTGACCGCAAGGGGAAGTGCAACATCTATGGGACCCAATGGTTGGAATCCCAACCCCACTTGAAAGGGGATATGGTTGGTTGATCTATGAAAGGCTCGGTTGTAGCTATGTTGGAAATAGGGAAAGCTCTCATCCCATGTGAGAGGGTTCTTTGAATTATACATGCAAAGGATATGCACAATCATTCGATTTACAACCTCATTTTGGCCATCTGTTTGGGGGTGGAAGGTTGTGGATTTGGTGAGCTTAGTGTCCAGTAGTGACCAGAGGCTCGACCAGAATGTGCTAAGAAATTGACTATCTTGATCTAATACAATGGTTTTTGGGGTTCCAAAATGTACCCAAATTCGTTCAAAGATGAGCTTGGCGGTGGCCTCTGTTGTGATGCTCTTCTTGCAGGCAACCAGAATCTCCATCTTAGAAAAACGATCAACAACCACAAAAACACAGTCATTTCCCCGCTTGGTGGATGGGAGGCCTGACATGTAGTCCATTGAGATGGATTCCCATGGCCTGTCAGGAGTAGGAAGAGGGGTGTACAGGCCCTGTTTCTTAGTGGTCCATTTGGCAATAGCACACACAGTGCAGGACCTGATATACTTGTCAACTTCCTGTCGAAGTTTCGACCAATAGAAATTTTTTTGTAGCATTGCCACTGTCTTTTCGACACTGAAGTGTCCTACCACCCGATTGTAGTGGGATTCCTAGATCAGATTCGCTCGCTCACTTGATGGAACACAAATATGGCCCAGACAACATAACAACCCATCTTGAAGATGGAAATTATCTACAACTTCATTTTCACCCAACATTTGGTAGGTGGTGGTGAAGTCAGGGTCTGTCTCATAGAGTTGGGGTCATCCAGATGTCTCATGGCCGCAAGAGTTTAGCACCGTGGTGAGTGCTGCGATTAGCAGTCTGCTGAGGAAATCAGCGACGTGATTGGTGCTTCCTGTTTTATACTTGATGTTGATTTGGAATTGCTGCAAGTATGTGGACCACTTTTGATGTCAGTCATTCTGCAGTTTTCCTTGTTTCTGCATGACCTACAGTGGCTTATGATCAGTGTGGATGACTGTCTCCCTCCCAAGAATGTAATGTCTCCACTGGCGGCATTCTTGCACAATGGAGTAGATTTCTTTGTCGTAAGTAGGGTACTTATAGACAGTATCGGACAGTGTCTCACTATGATAGGCCATGGGGTGTCCGTGCTGAGTGAGAAAAGTGACCACAACATAGTCTGAAGCATCTGTCTTGATCTCAAAGGGATGTTGCAAGTCTGGTAGTGAAAATACTGGGGCTGAGCACAAGCGTTGCTTCAAATCATCGAAAACTTGTTGTTGGGACCAACCCCACACAAATTTTTCCTTACCAGCACCCCTGTTTATTTGGCTGAGGGCCCATGCAATATGGGAGAAACCCAACACGAACCTGCGGTAGAAATTAGCAAGTCCCAAGAAGCTCCGAAGCTCAGTGAGTGTTGTTGGGGTTGGCCAGTCACAGATGACTTGGATCTTGGTTGGATCCACATGTAAGCCATGTTGATCAATGATGTAGCCCAAGTAATGGACCCTGTCCATGCCGAAGGAGCATTTTTCTAGGTTGGCGTATAGCTTGTGCTGCCGCAAGGTGTGCAGAACCTGCTGAATATGCTGCAAGTGCTTGGCCCAATTCTTGCTGTAAATTAGAATGTCATCCAGATACACCACTACAAAAGTATTGGTGAATGGTCATAGGATATCATCCATCATCCTCATGAAAGTGGTTGGAGCATTTGTCAAACCAAAGGGCATGACCATCCATTCAAAAAGTCCTTCCTTTGACTTGAAGGCAGTCTTCCATACATCTGTCTGTTCTATCGGGACCTGGTGGTAGCCAAACTTCAGATCAATCTTACTGAAGTATTTGGCCCCCGTGAGTTGATCAACGAGGTCATCGATTCAGGGAATCGGGTACTGGTTTCTGACAGTGATTTTATTCAGATCTCGATAATCAATACAGAGTCATCGGGTTCCATCTTTCTTTTGTACCAACACGATTGGGCTGCCGCAAGGTGATGAGATGCGGCAGATGTGCCCCTTGTGGAGCAGTTCTTGGATCTGTCGCTTGATCTCCTCATTCTCTAACAAAGAGCGATGATAGACTGGCCCATTGGGAAGCGGTGCGTCGGGGGTCAGGTCGATGGGGTGATTGACCTGGCAGTGTAGAGGTGCCCCTGTAGGTTAGGAGAAGATATCTGAGTATTCTTCCACGGCCTTATCTACTTGCTTTTGCTGTGTGGAGAGATCAGTTGTAGAGACCTTGGATGTGGCTGCGATCTTTCGCTTGTTCTGAGAGAGAATCATGAAGAAGACAAACTTCCCTGTCTGTGATATGACCTTCCTGCATTGCTTAGCAGAGATCAAGGAAATAGAACTAGGTGGGACTGCCTCGGGTGTCCTGTACAATTTCCTATTCAAAGTAATAATAACACTACGAGGCCTAGACTCATATACAGCATGACATTTCCATAAATAAGGTTGGCCCAAAAGAACATCACAAACTTCGAGAGGAGCAACATCACACAATACCTCGCCTTTGAAGGGCTTGATGCCGTATGACAATCGGCACTGTTGGCTGATACGGAGATCACTTCCTTAGCGGAGCCATCCAATGGTGTAGGGTTGTGGGTGCAGTGTTGTTGACAGGGCCAGTTGCTTGACGACCTCTGCTGAGATGAGGTTCTTTTGGCTACCGCTATCAACGATGAAGTGCCGCGAGGTGCCCTTTACCCACATCTGTGAATGGAAGAGGCACTCTCCTTCCTCTGGCTCGTCTAGTTCACCAGGCTGGAGCTTGGTGGTAGCAATGGTAGCACTGGGTTCTGCGTCAATGATCTGTCTTCCCCTTTCTATTTCTATCTTAGAGTCAAAATCTGCATCTGATTCAGAGGCTTTCACTTCGGCCACTAGCCACTGCTTTGAGCAACATTCAGTAGTGTTATGCCAAGGGCTCTTATGGAAGTTGCACCACTTCCCAGTATCTTTCTTTGTCTTTCCAGTGTCCTTCTTTTCTTGCGGCTTGTACTAGTTGTCTTGATATTGCCCATCTTTGCTCTGTCCTTTATTTGGTGGGTTGGTGCCGCCCTTTCCTAGCTTTTGTTGTGCGGGGTTCCCAGGCCCAAATTGTCGCATCTTTTGTTTGAGCTTCTGCTCTATTTTGACGGCATATCGGTAGGCCGTGCCCAAGGATGAGATGTCCAGAAATTCCATTTTGGTCTGGATGTATCTATGTAGAGAAATGCGATACTTGAGCAGCAGATGTTTCTCTGAATCTTTGATACCCAAATTGGTGCGCAAGGTATGGAAGATATTTGTGAAATCTGGCACTGCTTGGTCTCTTTCTTGTCGCAGTGTGTTCCATTTGGTATACAGGTCATCATAACTTCTGATAGGGTAGTATTGTTCCTTAATAACATCCTTGAAGTATTCCCAAGTGGTCGTGACTGAAAATAATGAGGTTTCCTCTATTTCCCTTTGCTCACAGAAAGTTTCCCACCAATATTTGACATGGGGAATGACTTTGAGGAGCTCAAAAGTAATATTTTCTCTATCCAAAAATTTATGAACAGAAAAATACCCTTCTAGTAGATTCAACCACTTGTCTATAGCATCTGCGTCTATCTGACCTTCAAATATAGGAATATCAAAGTTTATTTGTACCTTGAAGGGGGCGGCGCCTCCATTCGAGGAAGATGCATCACCTGTTGGTAGTCGCCAAAGGATTTGTGCGAAACTATCCATCATCTCATTCCTTTGTTGCGTGAGGGATTCCTCAATCAACAGTTTGAAAGGATATCCTATCCCATCATCTTTCTTTTCTCCTCCCATGGGAGATCGCTTGGGCGTGCGAGATCTACTGTCCTCAAGACAAACAAGCTCGAGGCCCAACTCTTTGTACTCTGACCTCGTTGGGGACATGCATTAAGACGACAAGGAGCAGACCGCTCTGATACCACTGATTCAGATTTTATGAGTAGAATGAAATGAATACAGATTATTAGCATGTGCTTAACACAAAATAACAGAGATACAATAAAACTGGTTTTCTATTCAATAACGAAATAAGATGAAACTATAAAATGCAGCAGAAACAAGCTTGTTGGAATGGTGGCGGCTTATCTCTGAGAAGAGATGTAACGGAAGCGCGCATTCGCAAGAAGCCGATTACAATGAGGCTCTGAAGGCATTTTTACAATAAACAAGAATTCAAAAAACCCTAGACATCTAAAAACCTAACCCTAGTAGATGAAGCGCCAAAAGTCATGTGGGCCCCGTTTGGGTAAGCTAGTACATCAACTTCCCAGGGTCGTAACTTTTTCATACAATCTCTGTTTTAGGCGTGTGATAGCTCGTTGGAAAGGTATCATTGAGGAGAATAATTTTGGGGGCTCAATCATTCCTTTGACTATAATTGAGGAGCTTTATACCAAAAAACCTTGATTTAGGCCCTCAAAATGACCTCGGAAGTAAAAACTACTATAAATAGTAAATTGCCAAAAATGTCAAAAAGTTGTTTTGAGCCAATTGGAAAAGGTGGGTGGCCACCGATATCCACTTGAATCAGCATGATCCAAATTTCTCATCTTTCCTGGATAGAAAATGGAAATGTTATGCAACCATATGAGTCCCTCTAGCATGCCAAGGAAACTAAAACACAAAAGGAAAACAACACCATTTTTGCAGTGTTACTGGAAGACATACAACAATGCACAACTAATGTGTGGTGCATACTAGTGGAGGTGGTCCAGGAGAAAAAGTGGATAGCTAATTTCAAGGTGTTTAGGAACCACATGTGGATCCAAGCTGCAAGGGATCCAAAGAAGGCATGGCTAGAAATGCAGTACTGCATCACCAAAGAGGAAGTGGATTGGATAATTAAATATTGGCATGTGCAGTGGTAGTTACCAGTAACAAAACTATCCATTAGGAAAGGAACAACGCAATCCTCTAGGACTAAGGACAAGGCTGAAGTAGGATATTCACCAAGAACAAGCAACCCGACCAATAATACCAAAATGGCTACAGCGCGGAATCAACCAACCGGGAGTAGAGAAGTACCAAAAAGACCAAGGAGAAAAACAACAATATCAAGGACCGGAAGACAACCATAGACCATAAGGAAGGATATTGCACATGATGGAGGGTAAAGAACCCATGGTACAACAAGTCGGGTGCAGCCCTCACAAAAAGTAAGGAATCCTGCGTAGGAAAAAGAGGTGCACAAGAAAAAGAAATCTGACACAAAGGACCCAGACATCACCCTGACAAAGGATGATGCAGAGATAGTCACAAACAAGGTCCAAGATAGGTGTGAAGAAGTGGTCCAAATTGTAGAGTCGCAATGGGAAGATATCATGGCTAAGCTCATAGAGGTCCATGAGAATATACAACAACTATGGAGCCAAGAAATACCAAAGGCCACAACACAACAACAGGAAAGGACACAGTGACCACCTACACAAAAACAAAGAGAGGAGACAATGTAGTTGGTAGTCCAGGGCAAGGAGACATTCACGGTCACATGCCAAATGATCAAGTTGGATCAGAAGACTACACAGAAACCCCTAGCGGACATGGAACAATTGGAATTTTTCATTGAAAAAATACCCACCAAGGCACTATATAGACTCCAGGTTAGTGTCATGCAAGAAGTGTAGTCCACGGCCCACGTAGATGCAAAAAACTTGGATATGGGTATAGGAGTCGTTGAAATGATACAAATCACATGCAACCAACTAACCTCAGAGAAAGAGGAGGAGAAAGAATGTGCAGAGAAATTAGAACATGGATTAACAATGGTTGATGAGCGCATCCCAGAAAACACGCTGTTGAGCTCCAATTTTTCCATGTTTTCCATTGTACAAAAACATTCATTATTACACCTTTTCCCACATTTTTTTGTCAATACACACCATAAAACCTAATTAAACGCCATCATTCGTCATTTTATCTAGTGTGGTTAATACATCATCATTTCTATGTTTTTAGAGATTAAAAGATGATTATATCATGATTTACTTATGACAGTTTGTGAAGTGTGATTCTTGTACTAGCACAATCAACATTCCCATACTATTGTTGTTGTTCATCATTCTGCACCAATATAGCTATTCTCGTACCTGATATTGTATCTTGTCATATTAGAACTCTTCTAGAAGGAAATCGAGAACATGGGTTTTGTCCAAAACGACATTGACATAATGAAAGGTGTGTCAGAATTTACCCATCTCACACATGTGGACCTCAATCTCAGGGGGAATGATTATGGAAAAATTAGCAAAAATCTCAAATTTCCAACTTGTGCCTCGATGTTTGTGCAAATCGTATCAGATCCATAAATTATATGAAATGGGTTTTGTCTAGAATGTGGAAAATTGAGTAAAGCGTGGACACTTTTTCAAAATTCGAATTGTTTTGGAAGATATGAGTGGATCTATAACTGGGATCTACCCAAATTGATGAAAAACCCATATTTGGGGATTTGCTCCAAAAATTGGCAAATTTGTTTCTAAGTTTTGGGATTTGGTTCTATCCTCTTCCTTTTGGTTTATTGTGTATAAATATGTATCAGATTCATTGATATGGGGATCCTTAGTGTGATTATGTTCATCATAAGTCTCTTGTAATTAGAACATTGGTTCAAATAAGATTTTTATGCAATGAAGTTTTGAAGCGTTTCTACAATCATTTGCAGTTGATTTCTTCTTCAAGAAGCATGCAACCAATTGGGTAGGGCCCCTCAATTTGGTATGCATCGTTGCTTTGTTCTGTAATTTTATTTCTAGAATTGTATATGTGTTCTATTTCCTAGATTTGGTGTAGCAGCAAGTAGTTTTCTCTGTGTTTCTTATCATTTATTTCTCTAAGAACAACAGTCCTCTAATTAAATGTTATTTACCTTACCTTTGTATCAAGTACTTTGTTATTTCACTGTTTTTAATCTTGTGTGTGTGCTTGATTTAATTCTACAGGAAGCCAAGACCAACATGTTAGAGTTATAATTGCTAATCATCTTCGGCTTGAATATATATGCAATCTTGTGTTCTTAAATACAAATATAACTTCTATAATTGTCAATTGTGGTTTAAATCATTTCCAAGATGAATATCAAATATTTGAACATGGTTGTTAATTCTAAAAATTATATTATTTTTCATGACCAATACGACATTCATGTGTGCACTTCATTCTTATATTCACACTCCATTCCTGCACATACTATTTTCTGCTCAAAAGATTGATTGATCTTGAATTCACACATACAATCCTTTAAAGAACAG
>WSFP011487329.1:0-15313 GCA_009831015.1 Picea engelmannii
TGCATTTTGAAGAATTTAATTTTTGAATAAAGCATATCACGCCAATCTTTTGGAAAGAATTGTAATTAAAGAACCTCTTTAATTTTTTGGAGCTGGATGATTTCATGAGAACATCGGAGAATGTAATTTATTTAAATGTAGTTAAGTGCAGTATAGATTCGATGTGTTCGATCATATCTGTCTGTCACAAATATTTATTGTAATAAATTCTAGTAGTTGATAGCTTTTAATTCGATAGGATAGCTCTAAAATAGTTGGATGGAAGAGCTCGAATATCCCCTCTTGTATAAAGTTTTGTATTTTTTCCCGAAGAAGGTTGTTGAATCTATTGTAGAGATTGTTGTTAGGATGTTAAAATTGCTATTGTTAGCACTCTAGTTATTGAGAGTTGTTTCCATTGTAGCTGAGAGTCGAGAGCTACCGAGAGAAGTATATGAGCACATGCATATTTCAATTGAATGAATATAGCAGATGATCATTTTCCCAAATTCATGGTGTTGTCGTGTCTATCTGAATGAATGAATGGTAGACTTTATGTTTATTTGGAATTCTCTGTTATTTCTTGTTCTTGTGTTTATGAATGCATTTACATGGTTGAATGTATGAATATGTGTAGTTTTAAATAAGTTTCAATTGTTTATCTTCTACTAGCAAGTGCAAGTGTTCATAGTGTCTGAAAGGAGTGCGTTTACAAAGTCTGTTTCGACTCGTGAGATTAGAAGAGATAACATGAATCTTAGAGGTGCAAGGAGTGCATAGCGTCTGCAAGGAGTGGGGACAGAGTATTTTGAATCATAAGTTCAGTAGGATTAGCGTAAATTGTCCACAGAGAAGCCAAGTTGTGGAGGAGGACCAGTTGCAAAGAGTGCATGGGTTGAGATTCAACTAAGTGTCGAAAGGAGTATTCTAAGAAGACAAGAGTTTGAGGAAGAACGAGCTCAGGAAGAAGAGTGGCAAAAATTCTTCAAAGGGAGGAGTCCTTTGAGGTTTTCCCAGAATCAACAAATTGAGATCCTCCCAAGAAGGAATGGGAGCGTTCCAGACCATCAAATATGGGGAGAGTTGCATGGAGAATTGACCGAGAGGTGTTTCAGCATTTCGGTGTTCGGAGCATTTCGAAGTGATAGAGAGGTGGGATCATCGAAGTCACGAAGTCACAAGGTAAATCTTAACCGTTGGATGTGAGGAGATACGTGGTAGTGGATTATAGAATCCGGGAGTTAGAGGCTCGGAGGAAGTAAGTGTGGAGTAAGTGAAGTTTCGTGAAGTTGTGAAACCCGAAGTACAACTAGACCGTTAGATCCAGGGAGACACATGGAAAAGACCCATGAATTAAGAGAAAGGTGTTTTAGGAGGAAACAGACAAGGAGGTTGCAATATAGTTGGAGCTTGAAGTGGCGAAGGGATTGGCTCAAGGTTATAGCCCACAGTCATAGAGGAGAAAGAGTCTAGTGTGAAACTAGTACTCGCAATCGATGTTGCAAAGCGCTGGAGAGCAGGGTTGAAAGTGGTATGAATTTGCAGGCGACATCAAGCGAACATGTTTTTGTATTATTTGTTCAGGGTCTATTGAAGGCCCTAAAAAACAATTCGGTTTGAGGGGTTTGAAGATTCAAAACCGGGAGGTCGTAGAATCCCTAGGAGAGAAGGGAGGGGGTTGTGCACCATATAGAAGATAGTGTTGCCGAAGGATAAATATAAGTACTCGTCGATACATGAAAGAAAAGAGAAAAGAATAAAATAAAAGAGACAAAGAGAGAAGAGAAGAGAAAGAGAAAGAAAGAAGAGAATAGGAGAAAGAGGAGGAAAGGAAAGAAGAAAAATTTAAAAGTTTACCAAAAAATAATCTGGAGCCAAAAAATTGTTTTGGCCATAATAAGATCATTTTGGCTCAGATTTAGATGAAATTTAAGGGGTATGTCCACAGTGACAAGGGATACAAGAATGCAAGTGAGAGCCACTAGCTAATTCTGCTTCAATTTTCTGAAAAGCACAAATTAGTGTGTTTTGAAGAACATGGTCATGCTCCGTGACTGGAACGAAGATTAAGGTGAAATTTTTATAGATAGATAAAAAAGAAGGAATAAACGTATCCATTTGTAATTTTGGAAAAATTCTAAAGGAGCAGGAGTGGAGATTCCCAACTAGGGAAAAAATCGTTATTCTCGGGCACTTTTTAGGGGGTTTTGAAATCTTCAGAGGAGGTAAAGGGACCCCAAATCACCAATCCATAAAATTTTATTTAGTCACACATTTTATCTACTCATAAATTTGGACAACTTAGTCTTGAGGGATTTTTTGTTAGTTTTTCACCGTTTAGGAGATAATGGTTTTTCACTAAAAATTCTAGGTCTAGAGAAAATGCAAAAGGACCAAGTTTCTAAATCTAGATTGATGCAAAAGTTGGATGGAGAATCAACTCCTAGATCTAAGAGTTTATGTGTATTCACAATTAGGAATACTATTAATTCTTGATATAAAAAAAATCCTAGTTCATGCGATATGTATTTCTACAAGAGGAAGAAGTTAGCCTTCGATATTTAGTCTACCAATGAAACATGTGCAAAAGGGAGAAACTGTTGATTTCAACCCAGAAATCAGAATAAGGTATAAGTACAACCATTGGAAAGGTAATCTAGGGGAAAACATGAAAAACTTATTGAGTTCTTTGAGAAATATTTTGATTTTTTTATAAAGTTGCAGAAAAAAGGGCAATTGGACTTTGTGAACCATGTAATTGCTCAATGTGAAAGTTTTCCAAATAATGTCAATTTTGGAAAAACATTTCCATATGTTAAGGGTGCATGCCGAAGGTGAGTATTGGTTCATAAAGAGTGATTATACTCATGATAGTTCCTATTGCGAGATATAGAGTCACATTTGGAAATGTTATATCCTAGTAATGGAAAAAGCGATTGATATTTAATAACAAGGTATTGTTGATAAGTAGGGGCACAAAAAAGAGTTGGTTGAGACAATAAAGAGCCTTTAGAAGGAAGTGCATAACTATAAAGCAATAAATTGAAAGTGGATAAAGGAATTAGGAAGAGCATAGCCAAATTAGTATTCAACTACTACAAAGTTTGAATGGTTTGCAAAGTAAAATTGACAAAGATTCTCACATAGGAAATGAAACCAATAGATGAATAATGCCATTGATGGGCACAAGAAGGAAAGGGAAAAATCCATAGCCTTGAAGGTATAAATGTAGTGATGAAAATAGATCTTTCTGCAAAATAAAATAAAATGTCTTAGGAGGCGATATGTGACCCATGGAATGGGTGAGTCATTTCTATGTGCAAGTAAAGGAGTGCCTGGAAAATA
Source organism: Picea engelmannii (assembly GCA_009831015.1). NCBI lineage: Eukaryota > Viridiplantae > Streptophyta > Pinopsida > Pinales > Pinaceae > Picea > Picea engelmannii. The sequence goes on from WSFP011487329.1 coordinate 3,325, forward strand.
ATTGGACCATTTGATTCTTTCAAAAAGGTATTAAAAGAAAGAAAGCCACTTTTGTTATCAGAGTGCACATTGGAAGTAGGATACACGTGTAAATAATTTTAGGTAGTGCACAGTGGGTTGTGCATTACCAGTGCCACTGTCACTTTAATACTTGAGGAATTTGAGTATGTTGCATTTAAATTTGCTTTTGATTATAGAACTTATGCTTGGAAATTCTACTCTTTTCCTTGTTTCACCTTGGTGGTTGACATTATTCCCTAGTAAGTGGTCACCCTTGGGAATGGTTTTTTTGCTGGGAGGTCCCTTTGAAGAGTCGCCATATCATTCTCAATCATACTTATCACTTTTCCCACTTCACCCTTTTTTTTCTCCTTATCTTTTTGGATTTTCGAGTGTACTGACCCAAGAAGGGATTGCACCTATTTTCATGGGAAGAAGGGGATGAATGCCCAGAGGGAATGTAGTTGGAAAAAGATAAAATACAAAACTATAACCTTCCATATGCTTTCCCAAATAGGTCATGAGAACAATGAAATGTTTCTCTTAAAAAAACAAAGACGTGCAAGAAAAAATTTCATATTATATAGACATCCCACTTGTTGAGGGATCTACACAAGTGCATTTCAACCTTTGCTTTACCCCTATGGCACTTTGTGTACCTCTCCCTTTAAGTGACATTGTGATACTTCCCCCCAATATTTATGTTACCCGTTGGGAGTCCCTAGTTGTTCTAAACTGTAATTAATTAATGGCAAATGAATGGGCTTGGAAAAATGATGCATTGAAAACGAAGGTGAAACACACCTTCTACAAAGGCACCCATAAAAGATACAATATGAACCCTTGTATGTCATGAACCCCATGCCCAAAATTATTACCCCCCATCCAATTCATATTACTTAGAGAAGGTCCACCTAGGAAACACTCCTTGACTTAATTAATGATTCACCCAATAGGTCACCTTGTCAACCCTCCCATACCTAAACTTGGAAAATTGCATAGGGTATGTGAGAACTTGTTTAATTGGATAAGGTAGTTTTGATGCACATGTTTAGGTGTCTCTTTTATTAAATGTGATTTTACTTTCCATGATACATTTGACTTGAGATCCTTGGAGGGCACACTTGTTTGTCTTTGTAGGACCTTGTTGATGGACGTTTTGGAGGGACAAGCCCAGTTTGGGCCTTCATTAGGAAGCCCACAGGTTGGATTCCATGACCGAGACAATGGGAGAAGACAGATATTGAATGTTGCCTTTGGAGGAAAGAGAATAGATTGGATGATGATACCTAGCCCATATTAGCCCAATGTTTGGCCTTGAAAGGTCAAAACATCATCGTGGAGGGATTGATGTCACCCTAGGGCTAGGGTTTTGATGGTGGTGGTGATATTTGAAGATGGTTTGGCATGATTAATGGAGAAAGAAGAAACATTGCATGATGAAACATGGCCTTTGGAGGCCTAGTGATCCCTTCAACAACTCAACAAATTCCATAAATTGCCAAAATGCCACCCTTCTAGGGTGTGACATCATATTTCTAGGGTTTCTTAATGTGTAAATTCAAATTAAAGTTGTAAAGGGGAAAAATTAATGGGGATGGTTTCCTTATTTTGTGGTTTACCCTAATTTTATGTGGACAAACAAATTTTAGAGGTCTTTTATAAATAAAGACCAAAATCATTTCATTTTATGATAACTCTCTCACGTCAAAAGAGCTACTGGGCTGAAATTTTCACCCCTCTTGGACAACTTCGTCTCTCTCTCTCTCTCTCTCTCTCTCTCTCTCTCTCTCTCTCTCATGCTATGGTTTATACTTGTATTGTGGAGAAAATTGGTGCGCCACCCTTCTTGGAGGCTTGTTGTTGCATATTGATGATATTTTCTTGGTAAACAAGAGTTTGTCTAGCATTTCTCTTGAAATTGGTAAGGAAAATATGTATATTGGTAGTTCTTGTTTCTTGTTTCATGGTTGTTCTTGGCTATATCCTTGGAGGAATAAAAGGGATTATACCCTCCATCAAGTTATCATTGTTGTTGATTGGACAAGCTTATGCAAAGGTTGCTAGGAGGAGTAAAAGGGCTTATGCCCTCCTAGATTTACCTTGTTAAGGTTACTTGCTCAAGGGACTAAAAGGGATTGCACCCCTTGAGAAGTAGTATACCTAACCTAATACAATAATACTTCATAACCCTTTTTTCAAGGCACTAATGTAATTTTGCATTGTAGAAATAAATTACTTGCATTGGTACACGTGATTTTGAGAGATATCGAAATTATTCAAGTTGGAATCTTTTCTTAGTGTCTTAAGCTTGGTAAAGCCACTAGGGTGCCTTGATTGGCCTAGTATTTCCTTGGTTATAATCAACTGAAAGATACAACCATTAGGGTTGCAACAAAACACTTTCAAATTCTTAATTTGATTTTTAACCGTGGAAATTACTTGTAAACTTGCACTTTCATTCTACTACTAATTGTCTATCTTTTTGACGGCTTACTTGTCAATTTTCATGGTTGGAATTTTCTATTGTAGAAAATATTCGCTACAGCCACTTGGTTGTTACAATAATTATTTGAAAACACTATCTAACTAACTTTTTTTTACCATCAAAGTTTGTGCTTGAATATTGGAAAGTTATCTATTGATTTAGTGCTTCATTGTCTAACAACTAATTGATCATTTTGATGGTTAAATCTGCAGTAACTAGATCTTATTATTGATGATATATATTTGTGTTTACGGCTGCAATATAGGACATCAAGATTCTCTTGCTTGTCAACTTGATTTTTGGGCTTGTATCTCGATTGTTTGTCTTGTCTCGAGCATGTGTAACACTTTGGTGCAGGTACTCAAGTATTTGGAAACCATTTACCATAATCAAGAATCATTTCCAAGACCTCACACTTCTTCCATCATTGACCCAAGCGGTTCCTCTCAAAATCTCTTCATCCTCAGTCTCAAACCCCCTAGGGCCACTCGAGAGTACCTATCTAAGGTGAAAGTGGGTAGGTATTCCCATAGTTATTTCCATCTTGTGGATTGGGTCGGGATTTTCCCAACCTACCTGTTGTGTGATAATAAAGACCAAGATAAATTCTTTGTTCGAATCTGTTTCACATGCTAATATCATAACAATGGATCTAGTCAACAATATTGGACTGGAGGTTCATGATCATCTTAGCCCCTATCCATTGGGTTGGGTAAACAATGATGTATAGATAAAGGTAATGAAGCAATGAAAGATTAAATTTGTGGTAAGTGTTGATTTTATTGATGAAGTGGAATTGGATGTAGTACCCCTTGATGTATGTGGAGTAGTGTTTGGAAGCGCCTACATGTATATGAGGGATTCAATATTCATGCAAAGAGCCAACCAATACCGTTTGATAAAGGATGGGAAGTCCTACATCATCAACATGCATATAGGAAAGTCAAAGATCTCACTGGTAAGTGCCAACCAAGCCAAGAAGTTGATTAATTCTAATAAGAAATATGTTTTACTTTTCTTAAGATAAAATCAGTTTGATGACAAGTCAATAAGAGTAAAGGAATCCTTGGAGGGGTGTACTAAAGAGTAGAAACAATTGTTGAATATTGGGTTTTATGTGGATGTTTTAGTAGTTGGGGGAGGTATTAACCTCCACATGTAACCTATGACTTAGAATAGAATATTTCAGAAGAAAGTGAACCATTAAACAGATGTGTGGAAACCCTAGAAGAGAATTTGTCCTAGCAGAATAAATAATATTAGAAAATTATCTTCCATAAATACAAGTCTTCTCCACAAGAAAAAGATAAACATAAAATATAATTACCAGAAAGTCAAGTCGGCCCAACCAGAAAAGTCATTGGACATATTAATATAAATAGAGGAAATTTTAGCTCATTTGTACACCCAATTAGTGCACAAGTCTTGTGGAGAGTTGTAGTTGTAGCTACAAGGAGGAATAAGGGCGCATGGTCATCTCTTGGTCCTGGTCTCTTTATTGATGATATTCTTGGTGATATTCTTGCTAAGTATGGTGCAAGTTTGAGAGAGAGAGTAGTGTAGCTGCAACTGTTGTAGTTGTGTATGGTACGTGTTCTTTGTATATGGAGACTCTCTCTCTTGTGTTCTACCCTTGGAGAAGGAGTGCTCTACTTGTCTTGAGTTGTTGTTGCAGTTAGAAACTAGGGTTTATCTGTTGGTTCTTGAGTAGGCTTTCCAGAATTATTCTAAGTAAAGGTTAGTGTGCTCGGGGGTGGCATATGTGAATGCCTATGGTTGGGTGAAAATGATGTGACATTGTCTATGGTTAAACAAGCATACCAAAATTTCAACATGGTATCCGAGTTGGTTTCCTTCATAATAGTCTAACTGTTGGAAGGAATATCCTCAGTTCCATAATTTCCAAGATCATTGAGAACTTACTAAACTCACTAATAAGGCCTCCTAAGTAGGGCCCATCTCTTCCTCGGATCAAATTTGCAAATTTCTGAAGTTGAGATATTAGGTTGGTTTCCTCATAAAAACCCTAGGTTTGCAGTGTCAGTTCATTCGTCCCAGTTGCAGTTGCAACACCAATTGCAGTATCAGTTGCAGTGCCAACACCTGTTATAGTTCCAACACCAGTTACAGTAAATTTTATGTGAAAGGTTGGGACTAATGTTTGGTTGTTCTAGTGCACCTTACCCTAGCACATCTCTAGTTACCTTTAGATTGCAATTTGGAGAAATTTGAAGTTTTAGGGTTCGTCATTGCTTCTCACTGCTTCCAGATGGTGCCATTGTCTGTAGCTGTTGTCGGAGGTATGTACTTAGATATGTTTAAAATGTATCACTATTTTGAGTGTGATTGAAGGAGTAGGGATATATAGACCAAGAAACAATCATAAATCCAGAGGGATCTCAGATCCATCACATTCAGAGGAACAACACACTCCATAAAGCATATTTTCTTAAGTACAGGGGACATGTTGAAGAGAATACTTGTCATATCAAGTGAAGGAGATTCAAAAGAAAATAAAAAAACACTCGTTCTTGAAGATAAGACTCTAGGTTCTAGGTTTTATTAAGTTAATAAGTTTCCAATTTGCACATATCAAGTTTGATAATTGCTACATTACTAGTTGTGACAACAATCCTTGAAAGGTTCTATTACTGCTAAATACAATAAATACTTGGAAGCATGTGAGTACTATTGATAATAAATGCTTGCAATATGAACTAACATCTCCTCTAGGAGATATTTCTTATTATTGTATTTTTATTTTGGTTCTTGTTCCAGACAGGTCACAAGAAATAGCTCTGAGAAGGAGCTACTGTGATTATTGTTATCGTTCTTGTTTTTATTATTATAAGAGTATTATTCTTGTCTACTATTTTTCCCTTTGTTGTCCTTGTTCCAGGAAGGTCACAGGTGATAAATATAAGGGAAGATATAGTGACATTTGTAGGAGAAAACATATTAGATAGTCTCTAGTTTTAGACATGGTGCAGGATATCCAGATAAGAAGTTGTATACACAACTGTATACATCCATGTACCAAAGAAGAAGAAGACAAAGAAGGGTACTTTTGCAAGATACATAATATCTCATATGGAGATTGATTGTAAGGAGAAAAAGGATCCAAAGATGACCAAACAAATGCCTCTAGTGTAGTTGATCACTCTTCAAATCATCAGTAAGAGTTAGTAGAGCCAGAAGAGCCTACCCAGAATTGTTGTAGTAACCAAGAAGATGCAACATTGATGAGCCATATCATGAGGAGAAGATGTCTCTGAAGATTATAAAGACTCATAGGGAGTCAAGCTTCAAAGGGAGAATGGAGACTCAAAGAATTTCAGATTCAGATGGAAGAGAGAGACGTATTCTGGAACTGACAAACAAATGCCATGAGTTGAGAAGGATAGATCGAAGCTTCAGAAGCTTTGAGGAGATATGAAATATTTTGGGAATATTGCCTTGCTTCAGTAGACTTTGCTACAGTGAACGAGGAGGAATCCATTCAGAAGGACCGTGATACATATATTTTCCTTAGTTTCAAGACCAGAATGGAAGTGGTGACTTCCAAGTTGATCTACAAGATCAGGCATGTTGTAGATAAATATCCTAGAGATGTACAAAGCCTGGTTTGTGTCCATAGGATTCTCCCATCAAGAGGGAGAATACTATGATGAGACACTTTCTCCAGTGTATTTCTATCGACAAATAGGTAGCATATATGTTGAACAATCCTCTGTCAGGGACAAGCTTGGAGTGGTCCAAATGTTTTTTTTCTCCAGTAGTGAGAAGTGATGTGTTCCCCGGTAGAGGGAAGTAATGAGATCCCTAGTAGTGGATGCTACCCCAGAGCAGGTTGGTACTCCAACGTGGGTTGGTATTCTACCACAACACAGGTTGGTATGATACTCCAACACAGGATAGTATATTACCCCAATGCAGGTTGGTATGCTACGCCAAAGAAGGCTGGTACACTACTCCAATGAAAGTGAAGAAATTCCTATGACATATAGATCCATGATTGACAATAGGACAATGAACAAGGTTTGTAGAAGCGTAGAAGCAGTGATGATGATCGCGCCAAGAGGAATACCTTCCTTGTTAAGAGGGAGTGTTAAATTTTTTGGTCAAGTTATGTGTGAGCTGACAAGTTACTAGTTATGTATGAACTAGATGTTGACCCGTAGTGTCGGAAATGATTCCTAGTTAGAGTGACAATCATTAGCATTAGAGGTTACTAGTTGGAGGGCCAACCAATAGTGTTGGAGGTGTTTTCTAGCTAGATGGCTAATGTGTGACTATGATGGTGATACTTGTTACATGACATGTTTGATCATATGATAACATGTGTGGATATGGTGATGCTACATGTAGACTGGTATGCAATACCATGTGATTCTTTCCCATGCCATGTGAGATGGATGGATGTGTTTAAGACCACTACATGAAGAACATGTTAGTTAATACCTCCCTAGCTAAGAGGGAGTGTTGATGTTTTGGTAGAAGCGAGAGGTATTAACCTCCATGTGTAACCTATGAATTAGAATAGAATATTTCGGAAGCAAGTGAACCATAAACATATGTGTGGAAACCCTAGAATACAAGTCAGCCTAGAAAAACAAATAATATTAAAATATTGTCTTCTAGAAATACAAGTCGTCTCCATAGGAAAAAGATAAACATAAAATATAATTACCATAAAGTCAGGTTGACCCAGCTAGAAAAGTCATTGGACATATTAATATAAATAGAGGACGTTTTAGCTCATTTGTACACCCAGTTAATGCACAAGTCTTGTGGAGAGTTTCAGTTGCAGTTGCAACTGCATCTGCAAGGAGGAATAAGGGTGCATGGTCATATCTTGGTCTTGGTCTCTTTCTTGGTGATATTCTTTCCAAATATGGCACAAGTTTGAGAGAGAGAGTAGTGCAGTTGCAACTGCTGCAGTTGTGTATGGTACTTGTTCTTTGGATATGGAGACTCTCTCTCTTGTGCGCTACCCTTGGATAATGAGGGCTCTACTTGTCTTGAGTTGTTGTTGCAGTTAGCAACTAGGTTTTATCTGTTGGTTCTTGAGTAGGATTACCAAAATTATTCTAAGTAAAGGTTAGTGTGCTCAGGGGTGGCATATGTGAATTCCTATGGTTGGGTGACAATTATGTGACATTTTATATGGTTAAATGAGCATACCAAAATTTCAACATTGTATACAAAGTCCATTCTAGAAGCAAATGAAGTGAATAAGTAATTGCAATAGTTGTTGGATCAGGGTGTGATTTGACCAAGTACCTAAACATGTGGGTCACCCATCATAATTGTGACAATAAGGGTGGGACTTGGAGAAAGTGTATCGATTACAGGGCATTGAAAAATATTACACTGAAGAATCGATACCCTTTGCCAAGGATCAATGATCTGTTGGACCATTTGCAGCATGCCAAGTACTTCACTAAGTTGGATTTTAAATCAGGATATCACCAAGTATGAGTCAAAGAAGAAGATAATTGGAAGACTACCTTCAAGACAAGGAAAGCTTTGTATGAGTGGTTGGTTATGCCATTCCATTTATGAAACACACCGACTACATTTATGAGACTGATGAATGAAGTTTTACACCCTTTTCTAGATTCATTTGTTATTGTCAATTTGTATGATATACCATTTTATAGCACCACATGGGAGGATCACATCTCACATCTTATGCAGGTGTTAGAGACTCAAAAAATCACTAGTTGTTGGCCAATCCCAAGAAATGTGAGTTTTTTCAACAGTATTTGGGGTATGTGATCGGTGGAGGGGAGCTCAAGATAGATCCCACAAATATGGAGGCCATCATGAAATGGCTAGTTCCTACAAATTTCATTGAAGTTAGGAGTTTTGTGGAAACACAATACTTGTGGAAGTTCATAGCTTCATTTTCGATGGTAGCTACACCACTCCATGCCATAACAACACGTGGTAAGAGTTCAATTGAAGGACTTTGATGAGTTGAAAAGAAATATCAGTCAAGCACCAATGCTCATGCTACAAAACTTGTATAATCTCTTTGAAGTGGAGACAGATGCAAGTGGGTATGCCCTGGGAGTAGTTTTGATGTAAGGAGGAAGGACAATATGCTATCATTCAAAAATATTTCATGGGTCAATTCTCAACCACCCTACCTGTGACAAGGAACTCTATGCCTTGGTTCAAGATGTCAAGAAGTGGAAGCACTATCTTATGGGAAAGAAGACCATCATCCACACATATCACTAGCCACTATAGTATTTGCAGGCCCAAAGTAAGCTACGACAAACTAGGCATTACAAGTGGATGGGGTTTTTACAAATTTCATCTAGTCATCAAGTATAAGAAGGGTAGTACAAAAATTTGGCAGGGATTCTTTCACGACCACCCACATCCAAAATTACAACTTTGGGAACTCTGATGCACATGGATCCTTTTACCCATGATGCATACAAATATGCATGCACAAAAGATGAGGACTTCATGGAGATGTTTCAACAACTACATGGACAAATTCATATAGAATAAGGTGACAAAAAGGATGATATATTTTCATGAATGGATTACTCTACAATCTCGACAAACTGTGTGTCCCTAAAGGTGAATGACTATAGTTTATCAGATACGGTCACACCTCCAAGGTTGCAGGACATTTTGGTGTTGGGAAGACAGTTGCCATTTTACAAAGGTATGTGTATTGGCCCACAATGCAAGAAGATGTAGCATGCTATATTAGAGGATGTATACTTTGTTGTATCGGCAAGCCCAATAACATGAAGTAAGGTCTATACCATCCCTTACCTGTACCCACTCGACCTTGGGAAAGCATTCCCATGGATTTTGTGGGAGTTTTACCAACCACGCGGAAAGGACATGACTATTTATTTGTGGTAGTTGATAGGTTCAACAATATGTGCATTCTCATGCTTTATAAGAAGACCATCAAGGGACAAGAAGAAACAAACTTGTTCTTTGAACAATTCTAGGTGCACTTTGGGATATCGAGGAGCATCATCTCAAATAGGGGTACAATATTTCTCAGTGCATTTTGGACTACATTGTGGGAGAAGATGGACACTAAGTTGAAGAGGTCTACAACATTCCATCCACAAATAGATGGGATGAAAAAAGTAGTCAACAAGACTTTGGTGCAAATTTTTAGGGGTTACAATTAGAAGCATTTGAATACCCAGGATGAAAATATGATTTATATACAACACTCTTATAACAGAGCAATCCACACTTTTACTGGTAAGTCACCTTTTGAAACTTGCTTTGGTTATTTTCCACCTTCACCCTTAGATGTTGTATATGGATAGTAAGGACAAGTGAGGGACGACCTCATGGGAGATGCATTAAAAGAAGAAAAAATTGTTGAGAATATTGGGTAGATCCATTTGCAAGTACAAGAGACAATGAAGAAGTCACAAGAAAAGTACAAGGCTAGACATGACCAACACAAAATAGAGAGAACATTTAGAGTGGGAGACGGAGTATGGTTACAAATGAATAAGGAAAGGATATAGGGTATTGGTAATAATATTAAGGCTTTATGGTATAGTCCTTTTGAGGTATTCGAAAAGGTGAAAGATAATGCCTACAGACTCAGTCTACCCCCATACATGCTCATTTACTCAGTAGTGAATGTGGAGAATCTCAAACTCTATGAGCCTTCCATGTTGTATTAGGAGGAGGAGCAAGTCCTACCTTCCATAGAGGACTTAACACCAAGTGCTCAAGAAGATTTAGTAAAGGACACAATTTTGCAGAAGCATTCCAGAACTAAAAGAAAAGGGCAACATGACCTTTGGAAGACTGGATTGAAACGACAGCTTCTAGGAAAAACAAAGTGGTACTCCGGGGAGAAGGTAGATGAAAATTTTCCTCACCTCATTTAATAAATATTTTGGGGACCAAAAGCCTCTCTAAATGGGGAGATATGATCTGAGACCTTTCCAACAGTGCAAACTCTACATCAATCAGAGCTCATATGAAAAAGTTGTGCCTCCCGCAAGTTGACCTACCATGTTGATCACCATGGTACGAGAAGATGCCACATTAGCCCCCATTACTCATGCATATGGGGCTAGCCATGCATGTAATTTCAAGAAGATTCTAGAAGGTTCAAAACCCTATTTCAATTGAGGGTTGATGAATTCAAAAACCTACCCCTAGATGGTTATTGGGATATGTTAAATATCATACCACTAGGAGGATTAGAAGGGGTTCCATTCTATACTATTGTATTTTGTTCCATAGTCGAGCAAAACAACTAGGAGTGGTAAATTAGAGAGCATAACAAAAGGGGTTAATATTTTGTAGTAGCTTAACATGCCACAGGTCTCAAGTAACTCCATAGAGAGTGTCTTCTCCTTTTTACTTACATTATTTCCATACTAGAGAAAAGAGAGCAGAGTAACCTCACCTTATTTCTTGGTTTTCTCCCGTAAGGGTTTAATAGAGAAAATATTTGTTTCATTTTGTGGATGATGTATGATTTTATTTTACTTTTCTCCATTTTCTACATTTTATCTATTTCATGCATAATAAGAAAATCAATAACTAAATATTTTGGAATGTAAATGAATTTAACCTTCATAGTGTATATTTTAGTTTTACTTATTAGATTTGTTGTGACAAACTGTTTCGGTGGAATATCCATGACAATTTATAGATAAAAAAAAGGTTAAAAACAAAGAGTTAAAAATATTGACCGACTGACTCCCTCTAACAAGCATATATATTTCCCTCCGAGGAGCATATCTCGGCGACAATGTTCCCAATAGAGGGAATACAAAACCTAGTAGCAAGCAAGAATACCTTTCTATGTATCCAATAGGAGGAAGGAAAGGAATACCCTCGTTAGTTGGATGTGTCGTAATCTGTCTGTATCCAATCTAGATCAAAGCATCTTCCTATATCCGATCTCGTTCAATGCCTTTGGATGGGATTTTGTTTTTTGTGGGGGGGAGGAGAGGGGTATTGAAATTTCCCCCCACCTCCCCATCTCCCTATCCCCCTGGCCGCTACCTACCTCCCCCTTCCTCATTCATTGCTTAAAGGAGAAGTAGGGGGTGGGGGGCGATTCTCAAAATTTGTGGCAAACAAACTTGTTTGACAATTATAAGAATATCCAATTTAAGTAGGATAGAAAAAGGTAATCCATTTAGGATGAAATAATATTATATTGAGTAAAATGTATAAGAATCAGATAATTGATTACAATGACAATGAGGGCCATATATACCCATGTAGGGGTTCCCTTTCATTAATAAACATGTTTTTTTGGATAAGACACATGTTTTCATTATGATGTATTAATTATTATTATTTAATTATTATTTATTTATATCTATATATTTTATATATTTATATTCGTTATATAGTGTTCCCTTTTAGAAATTCCTTGTCCTCAAAGCATGTTTATGGAGAGGCTTATGTATTCATTATGGCTCACAATGTCTTCGCATGATTCTCTATTTTTCGTGTGGTCAGGATTGA
>WSFP011487330.1:0-15313 GCA_009831015.1 Picea engelmannii
CCCCTCAACCACAACCTACTAACCGTTAAAGAACTCACTATTAATGGATAACCCACTCACCACTGACCCCCTCATGCAATGATGCGTAACTCACTAATCAATTAACCCTTGGCCAATAGCCCACAATCCTTAACCCGTTGTCACCTAAATTACTAATGTTTTTTTTTAACAAGAACATATAATTGTATTATATATAAAAGATGGTTGTAGCAATGCTAAAACCATCTAGAGTGTACATCTTCCTCAGTTCAAGTCTTTGACAACAAATTTAGAGGGAATGGACTTCCTTAAAACAGTAAATATTCCCAAAAACAAATTGTATACGAAAGGATTCTAGTCTATCATTATAGCAAAATTCAAAATTACATTATAAAACCTGGCTAATTAAGATTAAGTTCCATATCCACAAGAGCTTGAGTGTCGTCCTGACTGCCTTCTTCACGTGCTTCAGGTTGGGGTTTCTCCACTTCACATGATGCTTGTGAGCCTGCTAAGAGAATGGGTTTGTTCTGACCCTGAATTACTGTCCCGCGTCCATGCTTTTCTCCTTCCAGACGAAGAATTTGGTCTGAGTGGCGATTGACTCTCCTTAGCACAATTGTCATTTCTTTGTCTCTTCTTTCCTCCCTCATCTGCAATGTTTTCCTAAGCTACGATTTTGATTCTTGAAGGGTTTTGATTTCATGTTGTTGATGCTCGAATTTGGATTTGAGTGCTTCCATTTCACATTGCTACAGTCACAAACTAATTGGCCTTTGCGCCACATATTGAAACAATTATATTCCTAAATATTGTTGTGTGATCATTGCGAAAGTTGAATATTGAACCAATGCATCAGGGTTGATGAGTAGATGTTGCAAGTTGAGTAACAACGAAATCCATCCATATACAACCCATCAAATAGTGCTATGTAAACCTGTCAATCTCCACACCTTGTGCGTTATTCATATCCATCTCTTGAAATGATGATAGCACTAATTGGTTCATATCCTCTAGTACCTTCGAAATGACATGCATGACTAAATCCCTCATTGTAACAACCGGAGAAAATTCAGGACCACATACAGTAGTATGCTTCGAGGGGTAAGGTTTAAATGTCGTAGTGAGGGAAAGAGGTTTCATCTACCAAGTGGAGCATGTGACTCTTGGAGATGGTGCAAGGTGTATGTGTAATGGTAATGTTGTGTCGATGCATTCAATTGAATGAGATGAGATAGCGGGGGGGTCACATCACTCCCTTCCTATAACTTTATTGATTTTGCATTGCGTCTGGGTAAAAATTTTCTCATAAGAGTGTCAATGATTGTGAAATTGTGCTTAGGTTTTATCACCTTTTTAGGTTTTTAATTTGTTATCCAAAATACTTTTCGTACAATGTATGAAACATATGCATACCAACGCTCTTGGAAATATAGTAATGGGCAGAGTAAATTGTTTTTATTAAATATTGATGTAATTATTTTTATTATATATATTTATGTAGAAGGTAATAAAATTTATTATAATTTAATTGTTAATGGGGAGTGAAGATAATTATTATTTGTAAATATTAAAGAAAATAGGTTAACTATATATGTGTTGTGCTTTTAGTTGTTTAAATACTGGAATTTTTGTCATCCAAGGATGAAGAGAAACCACCTGTAAATTGTTTTCATGAGAAAACCAATCAATAATAATCTTTGAGTCACCTACCACTTGTAATCTTTTTACCTTTTTGTAAAAATAAAAATATAAAATACACCACATGGCTAGCAGTTCACCCATGGTGTTAGTTCTAGTGCCATGGTTCATATTAAGGCTAAAAGTACCCAAAACCGGACATTTTAATATAGCACCAGCCCCACATTTTATACCCTTACATTGTGAGGCTCCATCAAAGAATCCCACTACCTATCAATCCTAAATTGTTGAACAGAATGTGAGTTTTTGTTTTCCCCCAAGTCCTGTAAAATTATGTTGCAGACCATGATCAGAGGAGGTGAATGTTCCTCAAAGATAACCATATTCTTGTGCTTCCATACCTCCCAGCAGATATAACAAGGAATTTCTTTCTAGTATTCCATCTTTCTTATCCAACTTTATTGAAAACACTCAATAATCTATCCTCCTTCCCAGATACTATTTAGTTTTAAGTCCTTTAAGATTGTTAACTAAATGTCGTTGGTGAAATTGCACTCAACAAAAAGGTGATTCACAGTTTTCGCATTGTCCCCACATAGAACGCATCTACTAGGCCCAATCAAACCTCTTTTTGTCAAATTTTTAAAGTGAGAATTTTTTTTTCAAACATTAACCAACAGAATAATTTAACTTTTAGAGGTAACTTCCACTTCCAAAGTTCAATGTACCAAAACAAATGACCTTCCTCTGAATCCTCCATCAATTGTACTTCATAATCTTGTTTGGCATTAACATGTCCTCCTTTGGTATCCCACGACCACATTAGTGTGTCCTTTTCAACATTTAATTCAAATCTAGACCCAACTAAACCCTTAACATACTTATTACATTCCTCTTTATGTCCTCCTTCTAGATTGAGTGTCTCTGCCTTCTTCCATCTTAAGAAATTCTATGCCTTGTGCCTGCAAAAAAAAATAAGCCTAAACCATCTATAATATATATAATATATAAGGAGCACACTTCTACTCTGGCTATATGTCTAAAGTTTCTAATCATTAATTTGTTTCTTTACATTTGAGAAAACTTTTTTTCCAACTGGAAAATTTCTCATTGTATATATTATATAATTTGTGTTCTAAACATGAGATTACAATCGCAGTGACAATGAATTTGATAATAACTTTCCCCTTTTGTAGTCTTTCAACTTGCAAAGTGGGAGAGATATAAAAGGAAGAAGCAACAAAATGTATTTTCATGGGATAAGAAACTATAAGAGGAGTTGTAGGAGTGGGCTGCCAAGTGTATAAGTTCTGGAAGATGAAGTGACCTGTGATAAGAGTGGAATCCCGTTTTCAAAACTAGAAAGTTCGCTGAGGAAATAGGATTATATGAGATGATCTTAGCACAGGGATAGGAAGTGAGGTGGGCCCTCATGGCCATCTATCCAGAGATGATATGTAATGATTCCCACTTTTTCTTGTAGCGCAGCCTTTGAAAGAAGATCAACAGATTTACTAAGCTCACGATATATGTGATGGTAGTTGATTTTTTTTAAGGAAGGTTGTAGTAGTCTAATTCTGTCCTTCCAAGCCAAGAGAGAGATTGCTTGTAGTTCTCCCTTGCCGCTCAACCATTCGATAACAATATTGGAATCTCCAAGTACCCGAAGGGTTTCTATGTAGAGTCTATATGCTAAGTAAAGTGTGGCTCGTGCACCTAAAAGTTTTTCCCTAGTGTTGGTGACTAGGCCACTGTTGAAGGTCCATTTGTAGTAGGTGTTATGAGTGATTTTTATTATACCTCCAGCTCCACTCTATGAACCATTTGTGAGCGTTGCTCCATCAAACCATGTTGTAGGGATGTCATAAAGACCATGTTCCTTTGATAAACGATGAAGTCTTGGTTTTGTAGCTAGTGTATCCTTCCAAGAATTGTAGATTCCAAGAGCTTTATAAGTTGTGGCAGTTGTGGAAGGAGTCCCATTATAAAAAAATGGTGTTGTTCCTTTCAAGCCAGATTGTCCAGCGAATGATAGATGGAAGATGCATGAATTTGTGCTCTTTTTGCGCCCAGGTTTCAAAACATTCCGTGAGAGAATTTCCATCCCAGGTAGAAGTGACATTAAGCATCAATGTGATTTTAAGCCAGACCTGTCTTGTAAAGAAACAATTAATAAATAGGTGGTTTGTTGTTTTTGAATCCAGTCGACATATGTGGTAGTAGCTTGGACCAGACCAACCTTTTTTTTGCAGCACATCCCAAGTGTTTAATTTGTATTCCGTCAACATCCAGGTAAACAATTTTACCTTGGGTGGAATGCGCCAAGACCAGATACGTTTTTACCACCCTCTGACGTTTGAATGCCAATGCGTATTTTCTATGGCATCATAAACATTTTGGACAGATAGTTTGCCTGAGCGGTCTCCCCTCGACCATTGAAGTTGGTCATCTGCATATGTGAGATGGATACCCAAATACGTGAGTGCTAAACAAAATTTATTCCATTCGTGAGCTAAATCTAGATTGAGGCCCAAAGTTGCGCTGGAGATCCATCTATCAGGTTGGTGTTCTGATCTGGAAGCTTCTTTAATTTGATAAAGGAACCAAATTTTATGTGCATGTAGATGTGTTATTAACTATGGGGAAAGGGAGGTTGGAACTTCCATCCAAAAGATGTGATCACGTCCAAGAAGTATTGCAAAGCTCGAGCCTGGGATCCAACAAAGCCAATGGGTGATCAGGCTTTTCATTTTCGAGATGTTCCTCCAGAAGAAAGAAGTCGATCTGAGGGTGGTTGTCTGCGCTAAAATCCATCTTTTTACTATGTGATGGAATATATATTTGTCAATGATTATATAATTCCAAATTCCTGGATGGGACAACACTCGCCAAAGAGATGCAGTCACAAGATCTTGGCTGAAAAATATAGGATTTTGAATCCCCCACCCTCCCTTCTGTTTCGTCTTAGCCAAGATAAGACAATTGAAAAGGTGTCGTTTGGGGTGTTCAGAGCAGCCAGACCAAAGGAAATTAAAGATCAAATTTTGGAGTTTTGTGAGAACCGAAGCAGGAATAGCTGCTAGAGCCATCCAGTAAACTTCCTATACTTTGAGGACTACTTTGATTAGTGTAAACATGCCACCAAGAGATAAATACCCTGTTCACCAGTGTCATTCTTTTTTCCACTTTGGAAAGTAGCCAGTTCCAATCTGAGGGCTTGTATGAGTCTGATTTTAGATGATATCCTAGATAATTGAGACCAGATGAAAGGGGAGAGAAGGTATGGGGAAAAATACCTTTAATATGGTCTAGAGAAGTAGGAGGAATATTGGCAAAGTGAAAGGTGGATTTGTCCCAATTGATCGTTAATCCGGTGGTGCTGCAGAAATTTTGAAGTATCTCTTTTATTTCAATCCATTCCTAAGGAGTTCCCTTGGTCATGATGAGTACGTCGTTTGCAAAAAGGAGGTGTAGTATCTTGAGGGTTTCAGACACCTTTATACCATAAATCTTGCCTTCTACTTGAGATAATTTGAGGAGCAATCTTAAGGCTTCCATAGCCAAAATGAAAAGAAGAGGTGAGAGGGGGAAACCCTGCCTCAGATCTCTGCCCATGTGGAAGAAAGAGGAGGATTCTTCATTGACTAAAATGGAAAGGTTGGCAATGTCTACACAACTCATAATCCACTTTATAAATTGATGACTGAAACCTGTCTGTACTAGGACCAATCTAAGAAAATCCCAATCGATGTAGTCAAAAGATTTTTTAAGGTCCAGTTTAAGAATAATTGCCTTGGATTTCTTGGATTTGATGTTGTGTAAGCACTCCTGTGCAGTGTCGATGGCATCTAGAATTTGGTAGCCTTTTAAAAAACCTAGTTGTTCAATCGAAAGGATATGAGAGAGAAAAGGCTTGATCTTGGTTGCAATAATTTTAGAAATGAGTTTATAGCAAAGGTTGCAGAGAGAAATAGGCCAAAAGTCTCCAAATGATGAGGGTGTATCAGCTTTTGGTATAAGTGTGATAAAGGTTGAGTTGATTTCACCTATCACCTTTCCATGAAGTTTGTTGTCCTCCACTAGCTCTAGAAGATCTGAGCCAACCAGGTCAAAAAAAGGTAAGTAAAATTCTACTGTCCAACCATCTAGGCCTGGAATTTTATCCTTGGAGAAGGATTTGAGAGCGATTGAAATATCCTGTAGATTTCATGACCTGTCAAGTAATAGTGCATCCTCTTCCAAAATTGTGTGTGTGTAGAGGCTAGCCACCAAAGCTGAGATCTGTAGATTGGCAGAGGGTTTATGTTCAAACAAGGGCTTGAAATAGTTGATAGTTGCAGATTTTAAGGCCTGTTGTCTTGTGTGATGGGTTCCATCCTCCGCTAAGATACCCCAAATATGTTTTTTATTCCTACTTGCACTGGCGAATTTGTGAAAAAAATTGGTTTTAAGATCACCACTCTTGATCTAGTTGGTTCTGCATCTTTGTCTCCAAGTAGACTCTTCTTTTAACAATAGTAGATTCTGCTCCATTTCGAGATCCCTTAAAGCATGACAATCAGCTACTATATTCCCTACACTGGTATCTGAAAGTATGAGGGTCCGTATAGCTAATTCAAGTTCGTGGAGCCTTTGTGGAGTTTGCTTTTGGTAGGAGGCAACCCATAATTTTGTGCATGCTTTTATATTACTAAGATTCCATACAAATATGTGTTGAATACAAGGCTCTGACAAGTATAGAGGATACTTCCAAGTTTCAACAACTAAAGTATTGTGCTCTGCTTCCAGGAGCCAGTTCGAATTGAGTTTAAAGGGATAGGAAATCATGTGAGGAGATGCGTCCAATTGTAGAATTATTGGAGCGTGATCAGAAAGATATGGTAAGCTTACCCAGGATCAGATTCTTTCCTCCGAGGATATGAGATGTTCAGATAATAGAAAATGGTCCAGACGCTTGGAAATGTAGTATGTGTCCATGTGCCCATTGTGCCAGGTAGGTGTCAAATGTTCTGGCGCAAGATCCACCAAGTGAAGTGTAGAGAAAAGTGTAGTGAAATAATCTTCCAGTGCATCTTGGGTAGCAGTGGCCCCCCAGGTTTCTCCAACGGATGTTGTGAGATTAAAGTCACTAGCTATAATGAGGTTGTCAAGATCTAGTAATCCCATGGCTTCCAATTTCTCCCAAAAGAAATGTCTATTAGAACAAGGCCCATAAAGGTTGAGGAGATTGATCCTTTTGTTAGAATGATGGCATGTACCAGACAATAATATTCCTCCACAAAAAATATAAGGAAAGAAATCATAGGAGTTAGGATCCCAAGCCACTCCCAAACCCCCTGAGGTGCCAAGAGAGTTAATTGTACAAATATGTTAGTTAGGTAGGAATTGATTAAGAAAATTGCTGGCATTTTTACTATCAACTAATGTTTCCTGAAGAAAGATGATGTCCGGAGAGATGTGTGAGAGAATTCTTCTGAACGAGGCGGCTTTTAGGTGCCCCCCCACCCCTCTAATGTTGAGGGAGAGCAAGATCATGGCTTTGCTCTTGCTAGGGATTTCATGCCTCTAAGTGCCCCAATGTCAGTAGGATTGTGTGGTGTGTCCCCAAAAAGAGAAGATGAAAGGCCATCCTTGCGATGAGTACTATGGGTTTTGATGGGAGAATGCTCAAAGCCATGTCCTCTAGACCAGGTGTAATCTTTTCCCATGGAAGAGGAAGAGGTATCTGTTGTTCTCAGAAAAAAGTCAGCATCTGGCCTGTTGTGTAAATTTGTACCCAGGTAAGTAGGCAAGGGCATAGGTTCAAAGACTTCTTTGTATGATGGTAGAAGTGCATTCAAATAATTACCAAGTTCACTATCTCCTGGCTTTGACTCACTCTGACCTGGAAAGCAGTTATACTCATGTTGTGCAGAGGCCTATTCACCTAGAATCTCGGACTCCTGTTCCCCATAACACTTGGGTTGTGTTAAAGTAGGAGTGTGTTCTCGCACCTCTAGAGTGTGTCTAGGAGGAGAGGTAATGGGAGGAGCATTCAAGAGTGAGCTCTATGCAGCAGGTGATGGGATGTCTTGAGTCTAGGAAGGGTAGGAAATATTGTGAGTGGTCATTGGAGTTAAGGCTTGCATCTCCAGAGAACAACTGGTAGATGGAAGAGTTGAAAACTTGCTCAAACTCTTAAACCAATTAAAATCCGAATTAGAAGATTTTAATTGGTTTAAGAGTTGATTTGGAAGGTGCGGGGAAAGTTGATAGTCAAAGTCATTCTGGTGACGGAGTCGCATACCCTATTTATGACAATTTTTGTCTCTACTTGGAAAGATTAATCAGGTGGCCCGGTGGGTTCTTCTGAAGACCCCAGTCTACCTCTACATTTATCGATGATTGTGTCTGGGTAAAAGTCTTCTCATATTAGTGTTAATGATTGTGAAATCATGCTAAGGTTTTATCACCTTTTTAAGGTTTTTATATTGTTATCCAAAATACTTTTAGTATAATGTACGAAACTGGAAGTAATAAAATTTATTATAATTTAATAACAATGTCAATGATTGTGAAATTGTGCTTAGATTTTATCACCTTTTTAGGTTTTTATTTTCTTATCCAAAATACGTTCTGTATAATGTACAAAACATATGCATAGCAACGCTCTCAGAAATATAGGAAATATAGTAATGGGCATATTAAATTATTTTTATTATATATATTGATGTAAATTATTTTTATTATATATATTTATGTAGAAGGTGATAAAATTTATTATAATTTAATTGTTAATGGGGAGTGAAGATAATTATTATTTGTAAATATTAAAGAAAATAGGTTAAATATATATATGTTGTGCTTTTAGTTGTTGAAATACTGGAATTTTTGTCATCCAATGATGAAGAGAAACCACCTGTAAATTGTTTTCATGAGAAAACCAATCAATAATAATCTGTAAGTCACCTACCACTTGTAATCTTTTTACTTTTTTGTAAAAAGAAAAATATAAAATACACCAGATGGCTAGCAGTTCACCCATGGTGTTAGTTCCAGTGCCACGGTTCATCTTAAGGCTAAAAGTACCCAAAAACAGACATTTCAATATAGCACCAGCCCCACATTTTGTACCCTTACATTGTGAGGCTCCATCAAAGAATCCCACTGCCTATCAATCCTAACATGTTGAACAGAATGTGAGTTTTTGTTTCCCCCCAAGTCCTGTAAAATTCTGTTGCAGACCATGATCAGAGAAGGTGAATGTTCCTCAAAGATAACCAGATTCTTATGCTTCCATATTTCCCAGCAGATATAACAAGGAATTTTTTTCCAGTATTCCATCTTCCTTATCCAACTTTATTGAAAACACTCAATAATCTATCCTCCTTCCCATATACTATTTAGTTTTAAGTCCTTTAAGATTGTTAACTAAATGTCTTTGGTGAAATTGCACTCAACAAAAAGGTGATTCACAGTTTCTCATTGTCCCCACATATAACACATCTACTAGGCCCAATGATACCTCTTTTTGTCAAATTTTCCAAGTGAGAATTTTTTGTTCAAACATTAACCAACAGAATAATTTAACTTTTAGAGGTAACTTCCACTTCCAAAGTTCAATGTACCAAAACAAATGACCTTCCTCTGAATCCTCCATCAATTGTACTTCATAAGCTTGTTTGGCATTAGCATGTCCTCCTTTGGTATCCGACGACCACATTAGTGTGTCCTTTTCAACATTTAATTCAAATCCAAACCCAACTAAACTCTTAACATACTTATTCCATTCCTCTTTCTTTCCTCCTTCTAGACCAAGTGTCTTTGCCTTCTTCCATCTTAAGAAATTCTATGCTTTGTGCCTGCAAAAAAAAAGTAAGCCTAAACCATCTATAATATATATAAGGAGCACACTTCTACTATGGCTATATGTCTAAAGTTTCTAATCATTAATTCATTTATTTACATTTGAGAAAACTTTTTTTCCAAGTGGAAAATTTCTCATTATATATATTATATAATTTGTGTTCTAAACATGAGATTACAATCACAACGACAATGAATTTGATAATAACTTTCCCCTTTTGTAGTCTTTCAACCAACAAAGTGGCAGAGATATAAAAGGAAGAAGCAACAAAATGTATTTTCATGGGATAATAAAATGTAAGAGGAGTTGTAGGAGTGGGCTGCCAAGTGTATAAGTTCTGGAAGATGAAGTGACCTATGATCAGAGTGGAATCCCTCTTTCAAAACTAGAAAGATCATTGAGGAAATAGGATTATATGAGATGATCTTAGCACAAGGATAGGAAGTGAGGTGGGCCCTCATGGCCATCTATCCAAAGATGATATGTAATGATTCCCACTTTTTCCTATAGCGCAGCCTTTGAAAGAAGATCAACAGATCTATTAAGCTCGCGATATATGTGATGGTAGCTGATTTTTTTGAAGGAAGGTTGTAGTAGTCTAATTATGTCCTTCCAAGCCAGGAGGGAGATTGCTTGTAGTTCTCCCCTGCCGCTCAACCATTCGATAACAATGTTGGAATCTCCAAGTACCTGAAGGGTTTCTATGTAGAGTCTAGATGCCAAGTAAAGTGTGGCCCAGGCACCTAAAAGTTCTGCCCTGGTGTTGGTGCCTGGGCCACTGTTGAAGGTCCATTTGTAGTAGGTGTTATGAATGATTTTTACTATACCTCCAGCTCCACTCTATGACCCATTTGTGAGTGTTGCTCCATCAAACCATGTTGTAGGGATGTCATCAAGATCAAGTTTCTTTGATAAACGATGAAGTCTTGGTTTTGTAGCTAGTGTATCATTCCAAGAATTGTAGATTCCAAGAGATTTATAAGCTATGGAAGTTGTGGAAGGAGTCCCATTATAAAAAATGGTGTTGTTCCTTTCAAGCCAGATTGTCCAGCAGATGATAGATGGAAGATGCATGAATTTGTGCTCTTTTTGTGCCCAGGCTTCAAAACAATCTGTGAGAGAATTTCCATCCCAGGTAGAAGTGAGATTAAGCATCAATGTGATTTTAAGCAAGTCCTGTCTTGTAAAGAAACAATTAATAAATAGGTGGTCTGTTGTTTCTGAATCCAGTTGACATATGTGGCAGTAGCTTGGACCAGACCAGCCTTTTTTTTCCAACACATCCCAAGTGTTTAATTTGTATTCTTTCAACATCCAAGTAAACAATTTTACCTTGGGTGGAATGCGCCAAGACCAGATACATTTTTTCCACCCTCTGATGTTTGAATGCGAATGCGTATTTTCTGTGGCATCATAAACATTTTGGACAGATAGTTTGCCTGAGCGGTCTCCCCCTGACCATTGAAGTTGGTCATCTTCATATGTGAGATGGATACCCAAATACGTGAGTGATAAACAAAAATTATTCCATTCGTGAGCTAAATCTAGATTGAGGCCCAAAGTTGCGCTGGAGATCCATCTATCAGGTTGGTGTTCTGATCTGGAAGCTTCTTTAATTTGATAAAGGAACCAAATGTTATGTGCATGTAGATGTGTTATTAACTATGGGGAAAGGGAGGCTGAAGCTTCCATACAAAAGATGTGATCACGTCCAAGAAGTATTGCAAAGCCCGAGCCTGGGAGCCAACAAAGCTAGTGGGTGATCAGGATTTTCATTTTCGAGATGTTCCTCCAGAAGAAAGAAGTTGATCTAAGGGTGGTTTTCTGCGCTAAAATCCATCTTTTCACTGTGTGATGGCATAGATATTTGTCAATGATTATATAATGCCAAATTCTCGGATGGGTTAGCACTCGCCAGAGAGATGTGGTCACAAGAGCTTGGCTAAAAAATATAGGATTTTGAATCCCCCACCCTCTCTTCTGTTTCAGCTTAGCCAGGATAAGACAGTTGCAAAGGTGTTGTCTGGGGTGTTCAGAGCATCCAGACCAAAGGAAATCAAAGATCAACTTTCAGAGTTTTGTGAGGACCGAAGCAGGAATAGCTGCTAGAGCCATCCAGTAAACTTCTTGTCCTTCGAGGACAGATTTGATTAGTGTAAACATGCCACCAAGAGATAACTACCTTGTGCACCAGTGTCTCATTCTTTTTTCCACTTTGGAAAGTAGCCAGTTTCAGTCTGAGGGCTTGTATGAGTCTGATTTTAGATGATATACTAGATAATTGAGACTAGAGGAAAGAGGAGAGAAGGTATGGGGAAAAATACCTTTAATATGGTCCACAGAAGTAGGAGGAATATTGGCAAAGTGAAAGGTGGATTTGTCCCAATTGATCGTCAATCCGGTGGCGCTACAGAAATTTTGAAGTATCTCTTTTATTTCAATCCATTCCTGAGGAGTGCCCTTGGTCATGATGAGTACGTCGTCTGCAAAAAGGAGGTGTAGTATATTGAGGGTCCTGGACACATTTATACCAGAAATATTGCCTTCTTCTTGAGATGATTTGAGGAGCAAGCTTAAGGCTTCCATGGCCAAAATGAAAAGAAGAGTTGAGAGGGGGCAGCCCTGCCTCAGATCTCTACCCATGTGGAAGAAAGAGGAGGATTCTACATTGACTAAAATTGCAAGGTTGGTGTTGTCTACACATCTCATAATCCACTTTATCAATTGATGACTAAAGCATATATGTACTAGGACCAATCTAAGAAAATCCAAATCGATGCAGTCAAAATATTTTTTAAGGTCCAGTTTAAGAATAACTGCCTTGGATTTCTTGGATTTGTTGTGTAAGCACTCATGTGCAGTGTCGATGGAATCTAGAATTTGGCGGCCTTTTAAAAAACCCAGTTGTTCAATCAAAAGGATATGAGAGAGAAAAGGCTTGATCTTGGTTGCAATAATTTTAGAAATGAGTTTATAGCAAAGGTTGCAAAGAGAAATAGGCTGAAAGTCTCCAAATGATGAGGGTGTATCAACTTTTGGTATAAGAGTGAGAAAGGTCAAGTTGATTGCACCTATCACCTTTCCATGAAATCTGTTGTCCTCCACTAGCTCGTGAAGATTCAAGCCAACCAGGTCAAAAAAATGTAAGTAAAATTCTATTGTCCAACCATATGGGCCTGGACTTTTGTCCTTGGAGAAGGATTTGAGAGTGATTGAAATCTCTTGTAGAGTGCACGACCTGTCAAGTAATAGTGCATCCTTTTCCAAAATTCTATGTGTGTAGAGGCTAGCCACCAAAGCTGAGCTATGCAGATTGGTAGAGGGATTATGTTCAAAGAAGGGCTTGAAATAGTTGATAGTTGCAGATTTTAAGGCATGTTGTCCTATGTGATGGGTTCCATCCTCCGCTAAGATACCCCAGATACATTTTTTATTCCTGCTTGCACTGGCAAATTTGTGAAAAAAATTGGTGTTAAGATCACCACTCTTGATCTAGTTGGTTTTGCATCTTTGTCTCCAAGTAGACTCTTATTTTAACAATAGTATATTATGCTCCATTTCGAGATTCCTTAAAGCATGACAATCATCTCCTCTGTTCCCCGCGTTGGCATCTGAAATTATGAGGGCCTGTATAGTTGATTCAAGTTCGTGGAGCCTTTGTGCAGTTTGCTTTTGGTAGGAGGCAACCCATGCTTTTGTGTGTGCTTTTAGATTACTGAGATTCCATACAAATCTGTGTTGAATACAAGGCTCCAACAAGTATAGAGGATCCTTCCAAGTTTCAACAACTAAAGTATTTTACTTTGCTTCCAGGAGCTAGTTTGAATTTAGTTTAAAGAGATAGGAAATCATGTGAGGAGATGCGTCCAATTGTAGAATTATTGGAGCATGATCATAAAGATATGGTAAGCTTACCCAAGATCAAATTATTTCCTCCGAGGATATGAGATGTTTAGATAATATAAAATGGTCCAGACGCTTGGAAATGTAGTATGTGCCCACACACCCATTGCACCAGGTAGGTGTCAAATGTTCTAGCGCAAGATCCACCAAGTGATGTGTAGAGAAAAGTGTACTGAAATAATCTTCCAGTGCATATTGGGTAGCAATGCCCCCCCAAGTTTCTCCAACGGATGTTGTGAGATTAAAGTTGTTGGCTATAATGAGGTTGTCAAGATCTAGTAATCCCCTGGTTTCCAATTTCTCCCAAAAGAATTGTCTATTAGAACAAGGCCCATAAAGGTTGAGGAGATTGATCCTTTTGTTAGAATGATGGCATGTACCAAACAATAATATTCCTCCACAACAAATATAAGGAAAGAGATCATAGGAGTTAGGATCCCAAGACACTGCCAAACCCCCTGAGGTGCTAAGAGAGTTAATTGTACAGATATGCTAGTTAGGTAGGAATTGATTAAGAAAATTCCTGGCCTTTTTATTGTCAACCAAGGTTTCCTGAGAAAGTTGATGTCCGGAGAGATGTGTGAGAGAATTCTTCTGAACGAGGCGGCTTTTAGGTGCCCCTCCCCCACCCCTCTGATGTTAAGGGAGAGCAAGATCATGGCTTTTCTCTTGTTAGGGCTTTCATGCCTCTAAGTGCCCCAATGTCAGTAGGATTGTGTGGTGTATCCCCATAAAGAGAATATGAAAGGCCCTCCTTGCGACGAGTACTGCGGGTTTTGATGGGAGAATGCTCAAAGCCATGTCCTCTAGACCAGGTGTAATCTTTTCCCATGGAAGAGGAAGAGGTCTCTGTTGTTCTCAGAAAAAAGTCAACATCTGGCATGTTGTGTAAATTTGTACCCAGGTAAGTAGGCAAGGGTGTAGGTTCAAGGACTTATTTGTATGATGGTAGAAGTGCATTCAAATCATTACCAAGTTCACTATCTCTTGGCTCTGACTCACTCTGACCCAACAAGCAATTATACTCTTGTTGTGCATAGGCCTGTTCACCTAGAATCTTGGACTCATGTTTGATCGAAAATTTTTGTGCAATATGTATTGTCCCTTGCTTTGATCACAGAATGCAGAAGATAGATTCAAAGGTAGAGTTAAATTCCTCTTTATAGATCCGTATCGGTGCATATAACCTGGCCTTTTAAGATTAATAGATCTAAGATCTGATGAAATAACACAATTCGAGGAAGGATTTTCAATTTCAAGAAGAGAGGAAAATACATAAAATCCCCTAGTGGCAGAGCCATAGGGAGCAAGAGTTTACCTAGCGGCATATTAGTCAATCCGAATTTAAGAACCAACATAAGTGCCCCTTTAAGTTTCAGATCCATATATAGTAGTTGATCGAATGTAATCCATAAAGGATGTGGAGGCTGTTGGATTACTGAGAGGGGGGGTGAATCAGTAATAACGTAATTATAATCCTTTTTCTTCAAATGTTATATCAATGTAGAATTATTATCCAATAATGAGCAGTAATAAATAAACAATCACACGCATGCACAGTACACCAGTGTTTTACGTGGAAACCCAAATCGGGAGAAAACCACTGAATGTTTTTTCTTATATGTCTTGAAGAATTACATTCATTGGAAGCAACAACTTCCTTTGTTTTCCAGCTGCAACTGGAAGGAGGTTCCAACCTCCTAGTTTCTCAGGCTACAACCTAAGGGAAGCTCCAACTCCCCAAATCTTTGGTTACAACCAGAAGGAGGCTACAACCACCAATGTCCTCCGGCTACAACCGGAAGGTGGCTACAACCACCTTTCCTTGCCCCGTCCTGCCACCCTGAAGTAGAAGTAGAATGATGGAACCACTGTCACACTATCACTGTGAGATATACTGCTGTAAACCTATACCAATAAGTCTGAACCATGCATCAACCTGTA
>WSFP011487331.1:0-15313 GCA_009831015.1 Picea engelmannii
GTCCACCATCCATTTCTCTTAGTTCATTCAATATCTAGATCTAGGGAAAGAGTAGTATTCTGTTACGTTTTGTTCCAGATCCAGGTGGATCTGGGGAGATTGGTCTGTGTCCGCACTCACGAATTTATCCATAAACAAACATGGTGCTTGAGTGGCGTAAAAGGGAACATGAAGAGGACAATTCAATGGCTGAAAATCATCCACCTACCATAGCTGCTTTGAGAGACTGTGGGCTCTTGAAGTACTTTCGCATCCCGGGCATGAGGGCCCAAGTCAAACTATTAGAGTATCTGGTGCATATGTGGGACCATTATCAGCAGGTGTTTCAGGTGGGGGTCCACACACTGTCCTTAGACATTGAGGACATTTACTTTTTGACCGAATTGTCCTGACGGGGGTACTATGTGAGCCTAACCGGTAGTAGAAGTGGTGGGATACATATGAGTGAGTATTGTCGTACCCATTGTGTTCCCGAGGCTGAGAGAAAGAAAGGAAAAGTAGCAATTTGGGGGGTATGAGATTTGACCCTCCGTACTATCCTGTTCACTATAGCTCAGATGGTTGGGAGTTCTGCTCCTCATATGGCATTACAGAGTTACTTCCAGTATGTTATTGAGTGTACTGAGCCTCGAGTGTTCAACTGGGCATATGTTGTGCTGCGCAGTATAAACAATCAATTGACCAAGTGCAGACGTGGCAACCTGAAGCAATTCGGGTATGGATCTTTGCTGGTATCCTTCTTCCTTGAGCAGGTCCCATTAGTGAGGCTATAGGTGGAGTGTAATTTACAAGCTCCCAGGGATCCGCGGATGCTGAGATGGTGTTGGCTCATGGCCCGGCACATAGCAAGACCGATCATCAAATATGATGATACTTTCTTTGACTAGCTTCAACCACAGATGTTGATGGTTGATGACTACGCTTATGCTGGGCTAGATTTCTGAGGAGATTCGTATTTGGTATTACCAACAAATCCTTAGTGGGGGGACCTTGGTAAGAAGTACACACATTTTCTCTTTTTAAATGTTTTCGAATTTTTTTTTATCATATTCAAATGTTTCTTTTTTATATGTTCATATAAAGACTAATACAAAATCGTTTGTTGATAACACAGATGTTGGACCTTACAGACCTCCTGGCACTTCTCCCATCCAGTGGCGAGGAGAGATAGCGGTAGCACCACAGTATGTTGAGGATTATCAAGTGGTAGAACAGAATCTAGAAGGCCTGACTTCAGACATTCCAGATATGACTCTGGAAGAGGTTCCACGACGCGATCAGTGTCATACTGTAGGCGTATCAGCATCTATGAGTCGACTGCTCCATAGGGTTGCTAGGGCAGTCGTGTGTTACCATGAACTTCATCCATGATGTCACTTTGTAGAAGCTATAAGATTCAATTTTTGACATTTTGGTTTTCGGACAAACTTTTTGTAAAAAACTCTTTTTATTGTTATATATACAGATGGCTTCTACCGGTTTACTTTATATTGTGTGAATTCTGATGTGATTGATTTATAAATGATTCAAATGTATGTCCAATACATAATTAGCCAATGCATCTGTTAATGTCTTTAGACGTCTAGGAATATGTTGATATTCAATGTGATCAAAATAATGTTCCAAGAGGCGAATTCGCAAATACACCCATAACAAAGTAGGACTTCGAATAGAGTAGACATTACTTAACTGTAGTACTACAAGCTGCAAGTCAATTTGTACAACCAAATGACGAATTTTGAGCAAGATAGCATCAACCAATAATTTAATAATGGTGATATACTCTACAATGTTGTTGGTCGCACGGCCGAGGCACACACCTCGTAAAGATACAAGTTCGTTTGTTGGGGTATAGATCGCCCACGCAGCGGAAGCAAGGTTCCAAGTACTACGGCTAGCACCATCAGCGAAGCCAATATAGGGTAGCAAAGACTCAGACATCTGGAAATCAAACACAACGTCACATAAAGGCAGAGACCAATAACGACAAAAGAAAACTATAGTAACACACACAAAGTATGATACATTAGAATACAAGTACTTGTTCATAGATGATTTATGCATAGTACTTCTTCAAGTACAACCCATTTATGGGTTCACTCAAAGGGATACCATCGTAATCTACTAACTCATATGCTTCCTTTTCCAAAACTTGGTGAACGATATAAGGACCTCGCCACATGGGTTCGAATTTCTCAGCTCCTAACAAATCTCTCTTGTTCATAGAGAAGAACAAGATCACCTTTGGAAAAAATGTGAGGCTTGACATGCTTGTCATATTGGGCCTTGACACACTTTTTCTAGGATTCTATTACTAGGGTGGAATCACGTCGAGTTTCATCTAATCGCATTAAATACAATAGATGTTCTTCTTCAGCAGAAGTGTTGGGTAGGAGTTCAACAGCTAGCTTCAGAGAGGGTATCTCGCATTCTATAGGAAGAATGGATTCTACACCATAGACTAATCGAAAAGGCGTAAACCCAGTAGCGGACTTGACAGATGTCTGATACACCCACAATGCCGAAAACAACATTGTGTGCCAACTTGTTTTATGAATTCCTATCATCCGTCGAAGCATAGTTATGAGAACTTTGTTAATCGCTTCGACTTGACCATTATCTTGTGGATAATAGGGCGTTGAGTTATCATGACGAAGACCCAACTTCTCAGTAAGTTCAGACATCATAAAATTCCTAAAGTGGCTACCGTGATTAGTGACAATAGCTTGGGGAACACCGAAATGAGCTATGACATGATTAAAAAGAAACAAGGTTGCAGTCTTTCCAATATTGTCAAATGTTGGCATCGCCTCGGCCCATTTCGTAAAGTAATCAACGGTTGCAATGATGTAACCATGCCCCTCGGCCGAGTGAGGGTGACATGTCATGAAATCGATGCCCCATTTTGCAAAAGGAACAACTGAGACCACAGGATGAAGAGGAGCAGGATGTGACTGAATTTTTTGATTGTAGGTCTGGCAGGCATGGCATTTCTGAACGGCAATAATGCAGTCGTTAAACAAAGAAGGCCAAAAATACCCTACGCGTAAGATCTTCTGGGCAGTAGCATACCCAGACATATGACCATCACATGCTCCGGAATGGCATTCATTCAGAGCTTTCTCGGCTTCGTCGAACGTTAGACAACGTCGAAAAATAGAGTCAATCCCCCTACGGTAAAGAGTATCCCCGAGGATAAAGTATTGACGAGCTTGATAGAGTATGCGACGTCGGTCAGTACAAGACAAAGTAGGCTAGAAAGTCTGGGTTTGGAGATATATAATGATATCCCCATACCAAAAATCATCAGTGCTAATAAGGAAAAGAGATTCATCGGGTAATGAATCAACTGCTACATTTTCCGTGGCAGAGTGGGGAAAATTGCATATCAACTCAGCAAAAACTAAAGACTTCTTAGACTTAGCACGATTGAATTCCAAGACAAACTCCTGGAGTATCACAATCCATTTTGAGTATTTTCCCCCTAGCAATTGACGTGTCAAAATATGTTGCATAGGGTTGCAATGAGAAATCACCGTAGTCTTACATGAGAGGATATAGTGCCAAAATCGTTGGACAGCTTGGACGGCAGCCAAGGCCAGTTTCTCAACATGTTGATACTTGATTTCTATGGGTGTGAGACTTCGACTCAAATAATAAACAACATGTTCGTCGTGCGCATCATCCTCTTGGACGAGAACCATGCCAATAGTGTACTCTGAGGCAGCAAGATAAAGGAAATAATCGTGACTATAATCGGGAGGAAAGAGAAGCGGAGTGCGCGTTAAGGACAACTTCAAAGATTCAAAATCATTGTTGCCAATGGTATCCT
This sequence comes from Picea engelmannii, assembly GCA_009831015.1. Taxonomy (NCBI): domain Eukaryota; kingdom Viridiplantae; phylum Streptophyta; class Pinopsida; order Pinales; family Pinaceae; genus Picea; species Picea engelmannii. Next base: position 3,833 of record WSFP011487331.1, read on the forward strand.
AGACGAACTCTAAATATTTCTTTAGTAGCTGCATAAAACCATGAGTGATCTCGGCATAATTAGGGATAAAACAACGAAGAAAGTTTTCTTTCCCCTGCAAACTTTGCAACTGGCGCAGTGTAGAAGGAGGAGGGAGATTAAGGATCACCTCAACCTTCAACGGATCCACCCAGATCCCTTGACGTGAAACGATAAAACCTAGAAGACGATCGGATTCTACACAAAAAACGCACTTATGAGTATTTAAACGTATCCGGTAGAATCCACAGCGAACAAAAATAGCCCGGAGGTGGGTAGGGTGATCAACTATGCGTATAGAATGATGAGTTGGTAAATCATCCAAATAAGGTTGAACAATATGCTTTATATCATGAAAAGCATAAGACATAGCACGTTGAAAAGTTGCGCCCGCATTCTTAAGACCGAAGGGAAGTTTTCGATAGGAAAAAGTACCCCAAGGACAAATAAAAGCAGTCTTATGTTGATCCTCAGGAGCAATGTTAATTTGATTATAGCTGGAGAAACCATCCATGAGGGAGAATATTTCACTTCCGGCGCAATCATCGACAATCTGATCGACGAAGGGGGTAGGAAAGTTGTCCTTGGGACAAGCTTTGTTAATATCCCTATAATCAACACATACACGAACATTGTCGTCTTTCTTGTCAATCGGGATAGGATTGGAAACCCATTCTGTAAGAGCCACTGGATAAATAAATCTTTCTTTCAGAAGCTTCTCAACTTCGAGTTTGATAGCAGCTGATTTACGTGGGTGAACAGGACGAAGGCGTTTCTAGATGGGTTTAGTGCCGGGGTATGCCTTTATCTCATGTACAACAATTGCAGGGTCGATACCTGGCATTTCTTCATATCTCCAAGTGAATATGTCACAAAATTCTTTGAAAAGAGACGTATAGGTGACGATTTAGTCCTAAGAACACGAAGCTCCAATATGAACATTTTCGACGATTCTAGGTTTTATGGATATGTCAATGGGAATCATGGGAGAGATATTACTTAAGTTCCCTTCAGCAAACACATCGTGTGCAGACCCAGGAACAATTGATACAACGACAACGATCGACGGCGTCGAAATCCGTTGGTAGTTCTCAAGAGTGTGTTGTTATAGAAAGAGAATGGAACGATGATGCCCATCGTCCCAAGGGGTGTCCTCCATGATGGACATGATCATCTCGTCAGTGGGACAAATAACACGAAAAGGATCCGGAGACAATGCATCAAGAGAAGAGGTAGAAGGTGTTTCCGATTGAATGGCTTGATAGGCGGATTCAACCAGACTTAACGGCATTACGTCATCGAAACAAAGATGATCTCCAGGGTCAGGGACAACCCAAGGGTCATGAGATGTAGGAAGTTCGTGAGGCAATGTGGAGATCATGTTGATGGAAGCAACCGACGAGCGTGGAACATCGGGTGGTGGAGTGGGAAAAGTACCCATTAATCAAGACTCATTTAAAAGACCTACTCCGATGTTCTCATAACCCGGTGGGGTTTTAGCAATAAATGGTACGTTTTCGGTATGAGTATCAGAATTGAAGAAGGCAAGTTGGTCAATGGTAACAAAATTTCCTTGATGAGGGAAACGTACTACATGGAAAAGTGTTGACACAACAGTGTGCATGGAATCGATCCATCTATGGCCAAGTACAAGATTATAATCAAGGGGAGCGTCAAAGACTTCCACTTCGACTTGGACTGTTTTACCTTCTAAGGAAGAACATCGTAGGGCTTAAAACCGAAGCTATTGAAGGCTATAAGAGTGTTCTGGGATTCATTTAAAGGAGGAGAGCCAATGGCTTTCCAACAAGCAAGAGACATAACACAAGTCGAGGCACCCTCATCGATAACAGTTCAGCAAATGTTCTTGTTAGAGACAACAACCTGTATCTGGAACGCGAGTTGAGGGGGTAACCTTGGAATGTGATATTCCAAGTCAAAGACTATTAAATTCATATCGGTCGGGTCAATTCCACCTATATATTTCAACAGTGCCTTCCTTTGTGTAGGACAAGACTGAAGGACTTCAAGGGATGACATCGTTGAAGGTGCATGGGCCAGATCTTCAACAATGTTGTAGTTCTGGGCCACACGAGAAATAGGATTGAAAGTCGATTTCCATACAACACCCTTTGGGGGGGTTCGTAGAACTGTTTCGAGGCTCGTTCGTTCGAGATGAAGAGGACCATTGGTAGGTGGAGTCGTGGGATAAGGTTGTACCAAAGCAGGAGGTAAATCGTCAACCTTCTCCTTAGATGGAGTATAATATTTGTCTCTAGTCGTGAGTGCAACGTTGTTCTACTTAGAATCATTAGTACACATCAAAACATATGATGTCATAGAAGAGGAGGGTTGATCGTGAATGACCAACTGAGCCTGTTGTTGAGACGGAAAGGGTTGGGACAAGATAGTCGGTGTAGGTGGTTTTGGAGCTCCTTGAAGGAACTTAGTGACCTCGGCACGTCGTGGACAATCCTTCGTGTAATGATCATCACCACAGATAAGGCAAGGGTATCGTGGTTTGCGCTTATCCCGATCTTCAATAGGAGTAGTTTTAGGTTGCTCTGCTTGATTATTATTTTTTCCCTCCTTATTCTTGCCTCTCCCCTTCTTAGATTTGTTTTTACCGGCTGGGGTAGATTGAACAGCATTTACCTCAGAAGTTTGTTGGTGGGAGTGGCAGGAGACGAAGAATTTTGAACATTAGAAGAAGAAAATTTAGGGTTTTTTCTTGAAACGGAATGTGATTGAGCTTGGGCAGTACCAATCACACCGTCAGCTGCATGCGAGGCAGCTGGAGTAGTTGAAGTGCTAGAATAATTAGGACGAGGTAATTCAGGTAGTAAATCATAAAGTGTTCCCATTTGTGAATAAACGAGATCAAGATACTGAGAACGACTTATAGCCTTCTCTTCTGTGAAAACTCCACCCATGGAAATGTCCTTACCAATTTCATTCACAAATGATTTTGTAAACCATTCTGCCAGTAACTAATTGGGGAGCTCAAGTTTAATGAGACGGCGTCTCCTTCGCCACTCATGGATATGATCCGATATATGAGTGCCTTTAGTCTGTTTCAAGGAAGTCAAAATCTCAGTCCCTGTATCATAACAGATCGGTAACTAGTAATGTGTAAGGAAATCCATAGCTAGGGTGTTGAAATTAGAGAAAAAACCTCGTGGCAATTCGATATACCACTTCGTAGCAGAACCGGTAAGGGTTCGTTGAAAAAGACGTAAACGAATAGAGTCATCCATCAATGAGTTGGAGGAACACCATAGGTGAAAATTCATAATGTGATTGTTTGGGTCCTCTCCCACTTTGCCATCGAAGTTAGGAATGTCCGATGGAAGCTTGGTTGGAATAGCAGGCCATTGGGGAGAGTGATGAATAGGATCATTTAAAATCCTAGACAAATTCGGCAAATCCAAAGTGGCAAGAAAAGGTAACTGTTGATTCACCTGTGGGTACTGGTGGCTTTGGGGTGGAAGCCTCGGAAAACCAGTAGGACCGTATGCAGTCTGTGCATAATCGGAAGACCCAGGCAAATTCGGTGGTGTTTGGAGAGGATAGTAGCTCGAGGGATTGTAACCTTGAGTTTGAGCATTCATACCCCAAATAGGATTGGGTATACCTGGATATGGTTGGCCTATAGTAGGGACAAGAAACTGCTGCCTCCAAGTCATTTGAGGAGGATTTTGTATCATTTGATTCCAAAAATGGGCCAAAGCAGGAGGTATATTTTTTCCAAAATGTGGGGTTGGTCGCCCTATTGTAGGTGGAGTTCCAACTGGAAGTTGTGTTCCAATCGAAGGTTGTCTAGTAATTGGAATGTTTTTGGTAAGAGGAAATTGGATCGTACCACCTTGTCCACCAATGGGAATCTACAAGTTTGGTGTAATAGATGGGAGAGTGCCACTAGTATTAGGATTTCCAGAAGGAAATTGAGGGAGTGTCGGAATAAAACCGAGAATAGGGTGCCCAGGAAAAGAAGGATCACCTGGAGAACCAGATGGGGTTTGCGGAGGTGTTGGAATAGAAGCATTCAATGCCCGATATCTGGGTGGTAGTGTTGGAGTAACATTGGGCGTTCGTTGTGTGTTTATAGGAGCAAGACCAGCCGCAGTGAACACGGTATTATTCACAAGATGGGCCATTTCGGAAGGGACAGTAAAGTGATAAGGAGTAGTCAATGGGACTGTCTCTAGGTTAGAGATTTCAGAAATCACAGGTGGATTAATCTCAGAAATCACAGGAGAACCTGGACCAAAAAGGTCTCGTCGGAAAACACCTGTAGACCAAAAAGGATCATGGCCTTCTATGCCGGGAAAAGGCCCAACGGGTGATCTAGAAGATGTAACAACTAATTCTCCGGAAGAATTCAGTCGCATAAAGGGTCGTTCAGAACCAGGGTGAAGTCAAAAATCCTCTCAAGTATTGGTAATTCGGAAAGGTTCTAGAAAGTCAGTGCATTCCACTTGTGGGGTGGTGACGACTATGGCTTCACTTTGCCGAGGACAGCCCTTAGGTGTACCTATAGGCAAGGGTTGAGAACCATCCATATGCTCTAGAGATAAACCCTACATTCTATGTGAACGATGCGGGGAAGCTATTGTAAATGAGTGACAAACTTCGTGAAGAAAATCCTATAGTCAACTTCGAGAAACAAACAACATGCGCTAGTAAACAAAATCTAGAAAACAATCACCAGGCAAACAAGACCTTCTAATTTCGAAGCCACTAGTTGGTGATGAAATCCAACGTCACAACAACGAGACGAGAAGGGGAGAGGCTAGGGTGGAAAAGTTACGCTGACGACCTGCTTAACGGACTTACACCCTGGTGCAAGCTCCCACACATAATCGTGGGTATACCCTCCAAGGAGCTCGAGTGAGTTTGGTCAACGTCAATTCCAGGTACCGTGAAGACTTTCCCCTCCACAGTCACCTTGGGTAAGAACCTAGAAAGATAGGCCACTAAGGTCACCACCAACAACAATCAAGCCTGGGGGAACATTCGACAGTCCGATCCACACGCAAGGGCAGGGTATCTAGCCCGCAATCAACTCAAAAGGCTTCCACTCATCGTTGTGGGTATACCTCCGAGTGATCCCCGTAATACGTGCAATCTCTACATTGATATCAACAAAACAGGGTGAGTAACTCTGCCAATATCAATGTGACCTAATGTGTGACCCTTGTGTGAGAAGGGCTTCCCAGAACAAGATGTTGCAAATGGAATTTAATACTCCCTAACACAAGATGCTATTGTGTGTTTTGTGCTTTTGGAGAGTGTATCTCTCTTCCTACTCCAAAGCGCTAGCCTAGCGAAATGTTGGTGTAATAGAGCCCTAGAAAAGAGTTACTAGATAAATTTTATGATTACGCAGTATTATTAGAGTTGTTGTTTACTCAAAGGTAACAGAAATGAAACTTATGTTGTATGACTCTGACCCAACAATGCAAGGATGAGAATGAAATATATCACTTTTCGTTCAATGAATCCTATATATGGGAGAGAGAAAGTTTTTTAGATCAACCTTGAACTACAATGCAAAATTTCCTTTGAAATGTAAATGCAAACAATCACTTATCAAAAGACAATTCTCTATTGTGTCTTTTCCAAATACTTCAACAATCTCAATAATTTGTTTTTCAATGTTTTCTAAAACAAAAAGAATTTTTTGAAAGAAAAACTTTTGGTTCACTTTTCAAAAAGGACCCTCACTGTGCCAATGAGAGTACAGAAAATCAAAAACCAAAGAATCAAGCAATGACAAACACCCAATCCACTCTTTCAATGAAAGAAAAAATAAAGAGCAAACCAATTAAGTCTTTTCAAATGAAAAAGAAAATGATCTTTCAAACCAATAAGCAAATGAGAAAAACCAAGCACTCAAATTTCAACCAATCACTGGTTCTTAACTAATCAAACGCACTCAGATTCTGAAGTCAGAGAGAATGGTTTTGCCAAGAAAAGTCAAGAAACGAAAGTCAAGACAAAAAATGACAAGAAAAGCCTTGAAACCCTAAGACTATTCATGCATGCAAACAAAGACAAGAAATATATCAATCAGTAGTTCAAAAGAAATCAAACTGATCTGGGCAGTTGGAAATACCAAAACTCAAATCCAAACTTTTGACAAAATGAGTTCGTAGGCAGGCAATATTACCCAGTGCGAGAATCATTGATTCTCGCAGGTGACCCTTGAGCAGGGTGTGAGAACCTCGCACTGAAACCTAAAGGCAGAGTGCGAACTCTACCTATTCTCGCAGGCTGTAATGAAGTACAGTGCGAGAATGCCTGAACATAATCAAAAATTTGAAAAATGAAGCAAAATTAAAAAAGGCCTCTCGACCCAGAGGGCCTATCAGGATATCCTGAAGACTCAGAGATTGACAGGACAGGAGAAAAGTGAAACCAGAGAAAATGGCCACAGAAAAATATCAAAAGCCGCAAAGAAAATGGGATGATCCCCAGTGGATTCGCCAATTTTGTTATTGTATAAATCCGTAGGTGCGGACACTAACCGATCTCCCTAGACCCACCTGGATCTAGAACAAAGCAAGACAGAATATGACTCTTTCCCTAGATTTTGACCATTGAATTAAATAGGAGGAAAGAACAAATGACATACCTTATTATCGCTTCCTATGGTCTTTGTTGCTCTCGCTTCACTCCAGTTCTCTCGTGCAATCAATACCAAGACAACACAAACCAACCAAAGTGAAGAAAACACAATCTATTCGATGGTGAATCTATGTATATGATCAAGGAATTATACAATAAAGTGAAAATAGCTTTATGGGAAAGGGACATATTACTATATCATATTAATGGAAAGTAAATATTACAACCTGAGCCTTGATGTCGCAAACTTCCTTTCGATGGCCCTTGGCTCCGACACACACACTTACTCACTTGCATGAAGAAGATCAACCCCTTTAGATAAACTTGTTGGAGTCTCTAAGTTGTTGTAGCTTCAGTCCTTCACACAATTCTTTCACTAATTCTCCAATGAATCTTGTTTAACCTTGCTTAACCTTTTCCATGAGAATTCCCTCAATATATAGAAGAGAATGAATTAGTTACTTGGATAATAATGATCCCAAAATATCAGGAAAACCAGTACTAGGATAACCATTCGAATTCCATCTCATCCTTCTAGAAGATTCCCTTCTGTTGGCAGCCAATTCATTTTTTTCAATTTCCATATAAGCTGCCTACACCTTTTGTCTCCTGAACGTCAAGTCATCGTTGCATTTTTCAAGCACACATTCTTTTTATTTCATGCAACAATTGCAATTTGGTTTCGATTCAGTTTTCACGACTGAAAGCGTGAAAACTCCTCCATATTTTTGGACTGTCATGATTTTCTCAAATGCACTTACCTTTGGTTTGCTATTAAGTGGCTAGAATAATTTTCAAACTATGTCCATTTACCTACTTTCGCTTTGATTGCACAACTTGGTTTTATTTATTTAATTGATGAGGCATTGAGCATGATAATCTATGAATCATACTTGATTATATAGGGGTCATGGTTAATCTCATTTCTATATGATATGATCCTATTATTATGAGCTCTCGACTTATAGATTTTATAAAATATCTTGTTGCAATGTTTTATAAACTTGGACTATGAAACAAGCGCATGGGTCAAAGGTAGGTTTGATGTCATGGCAATGTTTTACACTTGGCGCGTTGGTGAAACTTTTGATTTCATGTTGATTTGAACTATACACTTGGCGCATTAATATAACATATGGTTTTGGTTTTACATTTGATCAATGGCACATTGATATGGTTATTCACCGATTCGAGTTGGCTGATTAATATGTTTTAAACGTTATTATTATTGATTGAACATCACTATACTGTGCCATTAATACACTGCATGGCGGTGATAATCCCACCACCTTCGCACACATTACATTGATTATTTCCCTTTGCGCACTTGCAGCTATTAGCCATAACGATTTTTGCCCTTGTGTATTGTATTGTTCAATTCAAACCCTACTATGCACACAAGCCATGGCTCCAGTCGTAAGGGTCGAGCCCAACGGTTGCCAAGCATTGTTGATGTTCGATGGCACTTATAGCGACCTGGAGGAATTTGGATGGCTCCCGTTCATACGAATATTCAATGGTTATAACCCTAGCGTGGCTTGGAAATTTGCATTAACTTTCGATGGCTGCCAAGCCAAGGTTGGGGATGTGCAACTGGAAATTGATGAGAAATTTCTTAGTTTGGCTACCAGTCTGCCTGCTACTGGACAGAAGTGGTCGGAAAATTGCAAAGTGAAAGATGTCCCGTGGACATTGTTCTTCCAATCTCGGATGGTGAACTCCTGTGAAAAAGGATTGCCCGCAAATATGCTAAAGAAACGCTGGCATGACCTGCTAATGGAAACCAAGAAATTCATTACTTGTGAGGGCAGGTATGGGTTCATTTTCTTGTTTCACCTTCGTCTATTGATGGTTTTTATAGGCTATGAGATTAATATGCCTCACTACCTGCGTAGGAGTCTATTTAAGAAGGCTAAAAGGTATAAACGCAACCAGGCCGATACCAGCCTTTTCCATTTTGGGTTAATTAAAATGCTTATGGTTTATGAGTTGGGGTTACGCTGTGACTGTTGGAGTGATTTTGTAACACCCTGTTTCCCCCAGATTGTAAATATAACTGAACTGGCCAAGGACTATGGAAAAACTCATAAGTATGAATATGTGTTGTAAATGGACCTGAAGGAAGAGGTCAATGAATGTAAATGATAGTTTGAATTTATTGCAGAACTACTGAGAGGGGATGTGCGGAAAAGAGACCCCGATGGTGGTGGAGGGCACCTTGAAAAAGGGGCGTTAACTTCCACTGAGAATTTAATACCGTATTTGGACTCCACTGGCCCGGAGAACCAAAAGCGGCTCACTGGCCCTGAAAATTAATGGCTCGCAGACTGGTAGGCGGATGTCTTGATGAGGGATGGGATGGTGAACCACCCATCCGTAGGGACGTCAGGCCTGATCAGTGCGAGGAAAATCGTGCCACACGCAACCTCGCGAGAGGATAAGGCGTATGGCTGAAACGATTGAAAGGGGGCAGACGCGAGGGGAACTCTGGAAATTTTACGCAGAGTGAGTGATCGCAGAGAGGAATGATTGCAACCTTCGCTCCTAGGAACTGGCAGACAGAGAGACGCAGGTCTCAAGACATCGTGGTCTCAGCTCGGGGGTGGCTAGTGGTAAATCTAGCAGGAGTCGCTACGCCTACGGTTGGGTGGAAATGAGCACCCCTCTCAGCAGTCCCTTCCATTACTGAAGTTATATCTGATAAGTGTTTTACTTATATTGCATTCTGAAATTTATATGCTGTCACATATATTCATGGACTGTGGAATTGTAAATGTTTCCTCTGAAGGAATTGTCTGTACAACAATTGTTAATATGGAGTAGATGTTAGCTCATAGAACTTGTGAAATTGTGAAGAATTACAGCATATGAATGTCCACGTAGTGTTTGATACGAATAAGTTGATACATGCTTATTACAAAGGATATCATGCACGAATTTCATCAATAAAATGAAGTTAACCATGCCCAGCTGCTCTCGGGAAGTTGTCTTCCTTTATCTGCTCCCGGGAATGACCCGGTAAGGATCTCTTCACAGAGATTCCCTCCTCGGAAAGGTTCACCCAGAACCTAGAATAAGGAATTCGAACACATAGGCCTTATTAACCCTGTACGAGGAAGAACGATCCTACTTAGGTCCAAGATAGTAGTGTTGTGCGATAAATAAGTCGACGAATGAGATCTTGTCGGAGTGAACCGTAGTCATTCACAACCATTAGATTGATGAAAGTAACGCAGGCGTTACCTGCCTTGCCCTCTCTCATCGTGAGCAACGAGAAATTGGGATCGTAAATCCCAAGACCCAAAAGAACGAATCTGGACCGTTAGATCTCGGTTCACATTACCCGACAGCCGTTGGATCCGAAGAAGTTGCGCAGGGGTAGACGCGTGAGGAAGTGATTTGAGCCATTAGATCTGGAGTAGAAATCCTGTAAACCGTTGGATCGGGAAGAGTTGCACCGGAGCTAAACTCTAGGGTGCAGAGGAAGAGTCCTAGCCGTTGATCTCGGCAGGACACGTGTCGACGTTTTGGGAGGCATCGGGATTTCGCTCATCGGGGATTTTAGGAGTGTAGAACCGTTGCACAATGAAATCGCGATACGTGATTTCCCAATTGAAATTGGACCGTCTATTATGCGTGACGCGTGTCAGGAGATCCGGAGGGGAATCGGGATATTTGCCATCGGGAAATCGGCATTCCTGTGGACAAGTACTCGGGGCAATCCAAGTGAAAACCCCGACAAGGTCTGAGCCGTCAAACAGCAGGGACACGTGGCAGAGGATCCCAGAGAATCGGAGTTCGGCATATCGGGGTTTTTGAATACATAGAACTCTTGCCATCCGGAATCGCGATCCACGATTTACCGATAGGATCTGAGTCGTCCATCTGAGGGACAGGTGTCGGAGATTAAGGCGCTATTGGAGTTTGACGCATCGGAAAATCGGAGTTCTCGAGGCCATGAGAACCAAGACCTCATAAGTCCCGAAACCCTGAGAATCAATCTGGGTCGTCCGTCCGCGAGGACAGGTGGCAAAGGATCGGGTGCCTTCGGAGTTTTGTTCATCGGAGTTTTCGATGGTAAGGAAATTGTGCATCAGGAAATCACGACCTGCGATTTCCCGATGAGATATGAGTCGTTCATGATGAGGACGCATGTCAGAAGATCCTGAGGGATCAGGGTTTGGCAATTCGGGAATCTCGATGACAAGAAACTCACGACAGGAGGAGTCGCGAAATCTCGAAACACGACGGTTCCCTAGTCATAGCACTCCAGTGGAGGACAGGTGTCACTCCACGACATCATAAGGAGTGTGGGCCATAGGCGCCAGAACAAGGGACAGATGTCGGAAGATCAAGCTTGGTCGTGAGTCCACGCCAAGTGGCATCGGGGATCGGGGAATCGGAATTTACGAAGGCTTGTGCATCGCGACATCATAAACCCCAAAACTCCGATGGGTAGCTATAGAACCGCGGACATATGGTAGCAGGTCACCTGAGAACGGAGCTAGACTAGAGGGCTAATGCGTTAGAGACATATCGGGGGTCGGAGGATCGCGGGTTCCGAGGACTCGTGAATTGCGACATCAGAAAACCCGAAACTCTGATAGGAGTTGCCCCGAGAGGAAGTAAGACCATGGTCGTAAAGGCAGTGAACCACAGGCTTGGCCTGGGGAGCTAATGCGTGAGGAGCGTTGTAATGTCCCCACTTTGGGACATCATCACAGGGCAGAGATTTATGATGACCAGAGTAGCCAGATGGATGCTAGAGCGAGTACAGGGGTATTTGAGAGGCATTGTGGGGTCCATCTTGCATTGATGATCATATTCCATCAT
>ML882473.1:0-15313 GCA_009831015.1 Picea engelmannii
TAAATGATAAAGTATTGGAGAACTTTCTATTTATGGAAAGTGGTTAACCCTAAAATAAGGAAAATAGGTTAAGTGACCTAGAAATGGGTTAAGTGACCTAAAAATAGGTTAAGTTACCTAGAGGATGAAAGTATAAATAATATAGCAATGGTCTCTTGTAGATCATCCTTTTTGTGGATCAATGGATACCTTCTTGTGAGAATATATTTTGGAGTATTGATGGAGAGCTTCTTGTGAGAGATTCTTGAGCATTTTTGGTGTGGAACACTTGAGAATGTTGAATATATATAGGTGACTGAGGTAACCAAGGATATCTAAGCCAAAATTATGAGGAAAGTGAAGAAAAGAAGGCCGAAATGCAAGGAAGGATAAATTCTTTTGATGGTGCTTTCTAAGGTATGTTATTTACAGGTCATCTCACCATTTTCACTATAACTTTTTTTCTATAATGATTCAGATCTTGAAATTTCTACAAAAGTGACAAAACATATCCAAGTATATGTGGTTAAAAATTCAGGTTGTGGGTCGTTTTATTTTGGGATTTACACTCCGTGGAAAATAGGGTTTGTGACCAGTCCTGAAACTAGTCAAAAATAGGTGTTTCGGGTAAAAACGTCATAACTTATTCATAACAGATCCAAATTCAGTGAGACCAATTGTGTTGGTTATATTACAGTCTATATTATTCTCTGGAACATTTTCAGATCGATTCAACAAATATGCCTTGCGGGGCACACTCTACAAGTTTGCTCTCTAGAATAATCCAAAATTCAGCAAGGTATGCCATTTTTGCTATAACTCCTTTTATGAAAGGTTACAAGTAGTGACACCTGCAGGAATTGCATAAAACACATTGAAGAAAATTGTATATTAGTTTCATATATTTATTCATTACAGGTACAAAGCTATGATTATTTCAAGTTAGGTTTGTTGACTAATCCAAAACTAGTCATGGTTGGGACAAGCAGTTGATGAGTTGGCACATACATGAGGCGTATAGTTGATGATGTTGGTACATATTGATGAGTCATTGTTGATGACTAGTTTACACATGATTGGAATAAACTTGGTACATGGTTGGATGCACTTGTTTATGGTACAGGTTGATTACAGGTTGTGTGGCACAGGTTGGTGCATGGTTGATGCTCTTATTTATGGTACAGATTGATATCTATTGAGGATTGTTGCCTCATCTCAGTTGGTGCTAAGAATGTAAGCTGAGTCTTTCATATAGATCTAGTGCTCTTGTCGAGTTGTACTCTATTCATTTGTTGCTGAAAAACCCCCGGATTGAAGTCCATAATAAAAAGAAAAATTGTACATGCATCTTGTGTTCCTTGTGGAGATGATTTGTTGATGATATATTGTTGATATATGTTGTTGATATGTATTCAAATCTTACTTATTATTAATGACAAAAATGAGTAATGAGTAAATTTTGAATGATAACTAATGAGTTTTGTGTAAGAGGGAAGTTTTGGGAAAAATATCCCCACACTCATTCACCCCCCCCTAAGTGTGGTAGGTGTGTCCAACATATAGCTCTTCTTATTTCATGGGGGTAATGCTATCATAGTCATGTCTTCATGACCCAATGGATGTACTATACCAACTACCATTCAATTTTTAAGTATGGGGATTTCTCCCCCTACATCTCATACTATATATGAATCATGATTGTTCTGGTTGTGTTCATAAGTATCTCTTCATAGTCTTATCCCCTTTCCTGGGAGAACCCTCTGGACATACATTATGATTTGTACATATGCAACACTTTTGATTTGTAAATATCAATATTGGAAGTCAATACTGACCTCTCTTCTAGTCTCACAGAAGAATCCATATCCTAGTCTTTTTGACTGGCTTCCTTCTTTGTCACTAAAACAAGAGAATCTTCCCAGGAGATTTCATATCTTATAGAAGTTTTTGAAGCTACGATCTAGTCTTCTCACAACATATGTCTTCCATTCCTGGAAGTTGTCTCTTCATTTGATCCTTTATGAGATCAGGCTTACTCTCGATTTCTTTTGAGTCTACAAGGACTTTATCAACTCTTACAAGGTATACTTGGTGTTGCATACCAAGTCTAAATATGAAATAATAAGTCAGGCTTCAAATGAGTTATGCTTCCTATTCTAATGTTCAGTCATCTTTGGAGCCTTCTGCTCCTTTCTATTAATCTTCATATGAGATACTCTGAATCTCAAGAGATATCTTCTTCTTCATCTTATTTGGTGCATGAGTGTATATGGTCATGTACATAGTCTACTTCATGTCTCATATAATATGTTTCCCTATACAACCTTCACTATAGATTCCTCAGGGTTATCACCTATGACCTGAAATAAGGTCAACAAAACAGCAAGCAAGAATAATATCCTTTTGATAATAGTAGATAAAACAATAGCACGAATAATCATCATAGTATCTCTTTTAAAGCTATTACTCATGGCTTGTCAGAAGAAACGATCAAAAGTAATAGATACACTACGAAATGAGGTCAACACTCTTATAGTGTTGTGATCGAAAATTCCTCCATGGAAACCTAGAACTAACACACGAGGTTTCTCCTAGAGGAGGTGTTAGTTATATCAGGCAAATGATTACATTAAGTATTTACCTCTATATGTTCACATGCTATCAAGTATAATACTTTACAAAGATTGCTATCCCAACTATAGTGGTTACTTTTAAAGGGGTAGTCATCAACTTGTCATGTGTACCTTTGAATCTTATCAACTTGATTAATCAAACCTGGAGCCTAGAGCCTTTTCCTCAAGAATGATTGTGTTTGCTTTTCTTCCACGTCTCCTTCACTCAAGATGACAAGTGCTCTATTCAACTTTTCTTATATACTAAGACAATATGCTATCTTGGTAGAAGGTTGGGTTAGAGGATAAACTCTATGATCTCAACTTTTAATCCATCTAATACCTTGACTCAAATTTTTATCAAAGGTTAGAATGATAGTCATAGCTACAACATGCAACACTGGTCAAAATAATGTCATAACAAATACATGCATATAAGAATAATCACACTTGGGTTGCCTTATTCCTATGAATGTGTTGGATATTTAGATCCTTCTGGATCTATGGAAAGATATCCCTTCTCCTGCAAATACCCTTTAAAGCTTAATCGTTTAAACATGTGTGAGTACATACCTCTGACGACACTTGCAAGTAGAGGCACCATCTAGTAGCATCGGTAATGATCACTAACTCTTAAGAACTTCAAGGGTGACTGCAACTAGAACTATGTCTGCAACTGCAACTGATACTGTAACTACAATTGATACTGCAAGTGGTTTTGAGACTGCAACTGCAACTGCAACTTAGGGTTTTATGAGGAAACCCTAATTTTTCAAACTTCAAATTTTGGAATTCTTATCCAGGGGATAGATGCACTGAGTTGAGGCGAGTAAGCTGGTGTAGTCAGATTTTTGAAAATCCAAATTTTACCCCTTCAAACTTGATCAACGGATTTTTGGACTAGTGCTTCTAGTTTTTTGGTACCTCTCGTACTCTGGTACTTCTGGTACTCTGGTTTTCTGGTACTTCTAGTACTTTGTGAAACTAGGGTTTCACTTTCTAGGAGATCTAGCCTCTGAAAAGTTGCACTGAGGATGCCAAAGTGATCCTTCATGAAGGGCGCACTTTTCTAGATGGTTTTGGGGCTGAAATACTTCATCAACAAAAATCCCTATTTTTCATGTATGACAACAGTGACGTTTTTCACTTTCTCTTGTGAAAGATGCTCTCTTTAGCTTAGTTTTGATACCATGTTAAAGTTTAAGCTATTATTAGAGTTCTTTGCATTTCACTAGATAACAATACATAAGATAGGATCACTGAGAAATACACAATCACAAGAGACACATCATTTATCCTGGGAAGCCCTCATGGGGGAGAAAACCCAGCAAAACCTCCTTATTATAGATAGACAATACAGTGCCAAGAGATAACTCAAACAAATACAGAAATTCCTCTTCCAAGAATGTGCCTCTCTCTCTCTCTCTCTTCTCCAACTGCAGCTTCGAAACTTGTTTCTCAATGAACAAGTGAGTGTGTGTCTAAATGAGGTGTTAGCCTCCTTATTTATACAACTCTGGCACATGTGGACAGAGGTATCTCTTCATTGGCAGGGTTGAATTCTTCTTCTGGGTGGTTATAACCACCTTTAATATATTTTGGGGCCCCTTTAATATATTCTGGGGCCGACTTCTTATTCTTCCTATTACAATTATGTTTTGACCAATCCACAAAAGGGGATTTGGTATTTTACAATAGCCAACATGATTAATCCAAAATATGGGATTGATCTAATGAATAATACAACAATATTAATTAGAATACACTTTGCAGTTACATTATTTCAACAATCAAGCAGATAATGATGGAAGATAAGTCCTCTTCATAACCCAAGAAACCCAGGATGATGATCACAAGAGTTCTAAAGAAGAATAAATCATTTCTAAAGAAGATTTAGATGAAGAAACCAACCTTGATTCCTTTTGGGGATACAAAGACAATGTAGAGAGTGAACAAGAAGATGAGAATCTTGAAAAGTTGAAGCATGTTGAAACTGAAAATAAAAATCTTAGAAACACAAATATAATACTAAAAGGTGAATTGATTAGTTGTGAAGATGAGAATTACAGGCTTGAAAAGACCATTGGTAGCTTGAAGGAACAATTAGAAGATTATGAGAAATTGAAAGCATAATTAGATCACACAAAAGGGGAGCTACTACTGACAATAGAAAAGTTAAAGAAGTTTGAAAAAAATCACTGAAAAATTAGATGAGATCCTTAGCAGTCAAATATCTCCAAACGACAAGACAAGAGTAGGATAAAATGACAGTTTGAAGACAACAAAACAAGAGAAGGAATATGAAAAGGATGAAACCAACACTCCAAAGAAAGTTGAACAACAAGATAGAAGACTAGAATTCAGAAGGAATGAGACATCAAGAAGATCCTCTCCCATCAGGTATGCAATCAATCATTATGAAGGAAACTACAGAAGAATAGTTCATGAACCCAGATGGACTACACCACAAACAAGATCACTTACTCCCAAGTATCAAAATTTCTTTCTTGTACATTTTTACACTTGTGGAAATTTTGGACAAATTGCAATCAATTGTAGAATCAATGAAAGGAATAACTACGCAAGCTACACAAATGGTGCAAATAGTAGATATGGAAATGTTCATAGACCTATCAACAAAAATTATAATCCATTTGACCCATTAATGGATCAAAATATTGTATGCTACAAGTGCAATAATCTTGGTCACAAAGCACAAGATTGTAGAGAGATGAAGGACGATAATCCTATGACAAATGTCCCTATACCAACTACAACATGGAAAAGGAAAGAAATTCCACACAATGAAAACCGTTGAATAACATTGGTCGCTAAAGAATGAAAAGAAGAAGATGAATGGTTCATAGACAATGGATGCTCATCTCATATGACCAGAGATCAAGGAAAATTTGTCATCTTGAAGAAAAAAGGTGGAAATGTTGCATTTGGAGATGACTCATCTACCAAAATACTTGGAAAAGGAACTGTAAATCTTAGAAGTGAAAATGTAAAAGCAGGAAAATTCATATTGGTTGAATATCTGAAGCATAATCTCCTCAGTGTCATCAAGATATGTGATCAAGGATACACTCTTATGTTTGACTCCCGAAAATGTAAAATTAGAGAAAAGAAATCGGGAAGATTGGTTGCAACTGCAACAAGAACATAAAACAACACATAAATCCTAGACATGAAGAAGAGTGAGAAGACAGAAGCCACACAAAATGATTCCAAGGAAGAAAAATTCCCAAAGACCAAAAATAAGGATGGATTATCATTGAGTGCCACATGTTAAGGGGGAGAAACCCTAAAGAAGGTCACCTTATTTCATTGAACTCAAGGGGATAAGCCCCAACCTTTTCCATTGATGTCAAAGGGGGAGAGAAATTGGTATCATGATGACAGGGGGAGCATGAGTGTTTTCATCAATGACAAAGGGGGAGATTGGTGGAAGATTGATTATTGTCATGGATGTCAACCCTAGTCATTGGTTGTAGTCATTGGTGTCAACCTTGGTCATTGGCTTTTGGACCCAACAGTTGATCAAAGTAAATAGACATGAAGGAAATTACATGTGCAAATAAAACACCCATGGATGGATATTATAAGTCATTTAATTTTTGGTGGTATGTGGCACGTCACGTGGATCCTCACGATTGAGGAGAAATGAATTTTTTAAGATGACAATGTGAATTGAAGCAGAAACTACAAGTTGGCCCTAATGTTAAAAGGAAGTGACATAAAGGGTATAAATACATTTCATTATACATTCATTTTTGAACACACACAAGTTTGTTAATGAACAAGGAGATATAAGTCAAATTTCAGGGGAAATTTGAAGTAAAGAAGGTCAAATTCCAAGGGAGGATGAAGTCTTTTGGTGATGTGTTGTAAGGTATGTTATTTACAGGTCATCTTACCATTTTTGTTGTAACTTTGTTTCTAGAATGATTAAGATGGTGAAATTTGTATTCTATTGAGAAGGCATATCTAGGTAACTGTGGTAAAAAATTTAGCTCTTTAGTCACTATAATTTTTGAGATACACTCTATGGAATATAAGGTTTTTTACTAGTCCTAAAGCTAGTCATAAATAGGTGTTCCAGGTAAAACAGTCATAACGAATTCATAGAGAATCCAAATGAAGTGAGAAAAATTACATTGGAAAGAGTATGGGATTTAGTTTCCTGTGTATGAATTTCAGAATCTTATGTTAAATATTGAGCGTGGGGCATGTTGTACAATTTCGCTCTACTGAATAAACTAGAATTGAATAAGGTCTACCATTTTCTCTATAACTTCTTTTCTGGGAGGATTCAAGAAGTGAAACTTGGAGGAGTTTTAGAGAATACATTGAGTAATATTATCTATAGGATCATAGTATTCCAAGAAGTGAAGAATTGCAGAAGTTGAAGAAGTACCAGGAAGAATTATCAGGTTCTATGTGATGGTTGGTTGATGGTGATAATTTAATGTAAAGTTTTATTATCTCTCATATATTCTTGGGTGGAAGGAAGGGGAAAGGATGGAGAGTTCAACCCTCTCTTCATATTGGAGGATTGTATCTTCATTTTGGAGGTTTATCCCTCCCTTTATATTTGGAATTTGTATCTACCTTTGGAAGTAATTACTTCCCTTGAACAATAACTATTGATTATTTCTCATATATTGTGCATGTTTTATTGTGGTGTATTGGTGTAACTCTTCTATTATTGTTCATTGCTCATTGGATATAATCGAATAGATAATCTAGTTGAATTATAAGTTGAATTTGTTTTTAAATTGTACATGATATTGATTCACCCCCCTCTCGGTATCATCACACTAGAGTTTTTCTAGATCTCCTCACTACAGAAAAAAACCCAGAAATTTTATCTCACCCTAAGTTATTATGCTAACATTATGTCCAAAATAAGAAAATGGCGCTAGACTTAGTTTTTTTTAAACTATAGGCAACTTTTTCTTATGTGGAATCCTTACTAACGTGGTTGCCAATGTGGCCTTGTGGGTCCACATGGCACTCTGATATGATGCCATATCATCTTATTGGCCACCCTGACGTTGCCTCGTCAACCTCCATCACCTTCTCTCTATCTTCCCTCTTCCTTCTCCTTTTTCTTATTCTTTTTTTTTTTTTTTTTAGCCCCATCGTTCCCGACTACCCATGTGGTACCATGTCCAACCACAGATGGGACATATGTCCCACCTCTTCTGTCAAACTTCCATGTGGCGCCCATTCATAAGCTATTGGGACAAGCGAGTCTCATCTCGCACCCTTATCCCTTGGTGCACAAACTTCCATGCACTCATATCTAATGGTGGAGATGATCGAAATATTGATGACCCACGAATATTTTGTATCATTAAAATTCTCAAGTATTAACGGCCCTCTGCAACGTGATACCACAAACATGTGATACCACCAATAGTATCGGGGCTCACTGCATCATCCATGTTGCGCCTATGTCAGCTTTGGGCCAGCCACTACGCATTTTCAACCCTTGACCTTGCAACCATGGACTAATACCCCTCCACCATGGACATGCCATTGTGGCAGTCCACATCACCTGACACATGGCCTCCACATCACCATTGATGTCATGTATGAAAAATTACCTAAATTTTCCAAACATTTCAAGTTTTGTTTTTTAAATGCCTAATTTAAAAAACAATTCCCAACTTCCTTGGAAGCTCTATAATCATCTTCTTATGGCTAATATCAATAATTTTCATGTCAATTCGACCACTACACTGGAAATCCGACACTCCTGTCTCAATTTCTCAATGAATTTCAATGCAAAAATTGGGGGATTTTGTCCAATTTTTCCCAATTTCATCATGGTTGTTTCACAAATCCAAAACTCGACCCATTCGAAGTCTAAAAAAATTCAACTAGAGATTTTAAAAATTGGGAATTTTAATCTCTGAGCTCAATTTTCCCAAAATTACAAGCAATTTCCCAAAATTTTGCATGGAAAAATATGACAAACACATTGCAGGCATCCTCTAAACTTTAAATATACAATTCCATTTTCTACATGTTGTTTCTAGCTCTTGTAGGCTTGGTGTTCAACATGTGGCTTTGATACCAATATGTAACATCCCCCCACTTAACTGAGGAACATTACTTGCGGGAAAACACATAAATTTGAAACTTTTCTGCTAATTAAATTTTTTTAGCTTACCACCTATGAAGTATATACACAGATTTAACCATTTTTAGATACCCATAACTATATGCTTCTACAACATGTTGAATTAAACATAAATACAGCTAACTAACTCACTTACATCAACATATAAATCATTCACAAACACTAAGTAAAATGCATAACATCTCCCTAGATGAGGTGTTAGTGCAGGCTTAATGAGTGTCCACGTGGTATTTGATTGGTTTGCCACCTGGTTGTCCCATTCCCTAGGTGATTGCATGGTCATTTTTCGTATCATCTCCTCCCCCCCCACCCCTCACAGTTAATGGAGATCCATTGTATTAAGTGTGAGGTCTTGCCTCAAGGTACAAGTGAAGAGATGAGTAGTAATACTTAGAGCATTTGGAGAGTTAATATGCCAGCATTGTTTCTTTTGTTTGGTGGCTCTAGGTTGATGGCGATGTGATATGAAGAGCGGATATTTATTATTCTTTTAGCCTAGAGGTATAATGCATATTGTGTTAGTTGGTGGTTTGAGGAAATTTCATTGTCAATTGTGAATTGCAATGTATGCTTCCTTCCTCGCACAATGCCTCGCATTTGTGAGAGAGGACAAGTTCGTAGGGGAAAAGGCTCTTGCTGGAAAAAGAGAACCAAGCAAAACGGGTTGGAATCATCCTCGGGTGATTATGAATGTCGATCAACTCAACTCACTATATCGACTAGTGAATGAGGTTCTTATTGATGTAATTAGAAGATCAAGCAGTTCAGGGGGATGATTTCTCATGGGGTTGTTGGATTAAGTGGGAAGAGGAGGGTGTTGTTTCTAAAGAGGAAATCCTCTAGTGAAATAGCCTTAGCAGGCATTCAATCATGGCCCCTCCTTAGGTAACTATAGAAGCACATGCAACGACCAAGAAAATTTAGAATTATTTCCCTTCTTCTCTAGTTGTGATCCCTCTTCATATGGGCGACCATGTGTTGATTAAGGTTGGTTGTCATTGATGTCAACCCTTGAAGAAAGCCCCGTAGAAAAAAGGTTGGATAATGGACCCAATATTGTTTGATGAAAATATGACTCGTTATTGTCTTGTCATGGTTGATAATAAGTAGAAGTGTATGAACTCCAAAGTGGTCCCCTTATGGTGAAATCCCTCATGAGAAGACACTTTACGGATTGAGTTATCCTAGAAGTATGGTTAGAGAAATCGTGATTATTTGTGGAATAATGAGATGAATTCTAGTGAATTTTTCAGTGAAACTATCCTAGATGGATAGTGATTGTCATGCCATTTCTGGTGGTATGTGGAATGTCACATAACTCCTCACGGTTAGAGAGTTATGGCCATGAGAAGTTGGAGACCCCAGGTTTGGGTAATGGACCCAAGTTTGTTTGATGGATAAAGGTATGAGTTTTGATATATTTTTAGGTAATACCATTATATATGTATAGTACATGTCATTCCATTTCTGGTGGTATGTGGAATTTTACATAACTCCTCATGGTTTGAGATTTATGACCTTACGAAGTTGGAGGACCCTCATATGTCATTTAGAAGCCCCAAAAGGTCAAAGTAGTCAAAGTGGTTTAAGAGTTTTTAAATGTAAATAATAAAGTGAAGTGATGAGTGCACTATAATTCAAAGTGAATACAAAATCAATTATTTAAATAATAAATTTAATGGAGAAATTAGAAGTGGGTTAATCCTAAAATAAGAAAAGTGGGCAAAGTGACCTAGAAGATGTTTTTAAGGAAGCTACTTGGAGAGTATAAATAAGAGGAAAGGCTCTCTCATTTAAATCGCACTTGAGCATATTGAATACCTATAGGTGTCTAAGGTAACCAAAGGATATCTAAGCCGAATTTCTGAAGGAAGGTGAATAAAAGAAGGCTGAAATTCAAGGAAGGATAAATTCTTTTGATGATGCTTTCTAAGGTATGTTATTTACAGGTCATATCACCATTTTCGCAATAACGTTTTTTCTAGAATGATTCAGACCATGAAATTTCTATTCTATTGAGGAAACATATCCAAGTATCTTTGGTAAAAAATTCATCTTTTGGGTCGTTGTATTTTGGAGTTACACTCCGTGGAAAATAGGGTTTGTGGCTAGTCCTGAAACTAGTCAAAAACAAGTGTTTCGGTTAAACATGTCGTAACTTATTCATAACAGATCCAAATTCAGTAAGAAAAAATGTGTTGGTTAGAGTACAATCTGTAATATGTTTTTTAACAGTTTCATATCGATTCAACAAATATTATGTGTGGGGCACGCTCTACAAGGTCTCTCTCTAGAATAAGTCATAATTCAACAAGGTATGTCATTTTTGGTATAACTAATTTTATGAGAGGTTCCAAGTAGTGAAACCTATATGAATTGCATAAAAAACACTGAAGAATTTTTTTTATCAGTTTCATATATTTATTCATTATAGGTACAAAGTTATGATTATTTCAAGTCAGAGTTGTTGACTAATCCAAAACTAGTCATGTGAGACTAAAAAAAAGTTTGATGTAAATGCTAGTCTCTTGTTGTTTAAAGTTAAGGAAGGTTTGGAGGTATGTGATCATATAAACTAGGTCTATTATAAATCATATTTGGATGATGAAATTGATGAGGGATTTTGGTTGAGGTACAAGTTGGGTACATGGTTGAGACAATTAGTTGATGAGTTGGCACATACATGAGGTGTACAGTTGATGATGTTGGTACATATTGATGAGTCATAGTTGATGATTAGTTGACACATGATTGGTACATACTTGAAACATGATTGGTTTCACTTGTTTATGGTACAGGTTTATTACAAGTTGTTTGGTACAGGTTGGTGCATGGTTGATGCACTTGTTTATGGTATAGGTTGAGGTACAGGTTGATGCATGGTTGATGAGTGGTTCAGGTTTATTGGTACATTTTTACAGTGGTATATCTCATAGTGATAGTGTGACAATAGTTCCATCATTCTGCTTCTACTTTAGGGCGGTTGGACGGGGCAAGGACAGGTGGTTGTAGCCACCTTCCGGTTGTAGCCGAAGAACTTAGGGGGTTGTAGCCTCCTTATGGTTGTAGCTAGAGAATTGGGGAGTTGGAGCTTCCCTCAGGTTGTAGCCTGAGAAACTAGGGGGTTGGAGCCTCCTTCCAGTTGCAGCTATAAAACAAAGGAAGGCGGTGCTTCCAATGAATGTAATTATTCAAGACATATAATAAAAAGTGTTTTGTGGTTTTCTCCCGATTTGGGTTTCCACGCAAAACACTGGTGTATTGTGTATGTGTGTGATTGTTCATTTCTTATTGCTCATTATTGGATAATAATTCTACATTGAATAGTATTCACCAAAGTTGCACATTGTAAATCCGCCAAAGAGATTTTGGACAAGCTTCGAAATATTTATGAAGGAGATAGAAAAGTCAAAGCAGCAAAACTTCAAACTTACAGAGGTCAGTTAGAAAAACTAAAAATGAAGGAAGATGAGAATATTGCATCCTACTTCTTAAGAGTTGACGAAACAATGAATGCAATCATAGGATTGGGAGAAGAAATTGAAGAATTTTTTATTGTTCAAAAGGTACTAAGATCTCTTCCTATGAGATTCAACCCTAAGATATCAGCACTAGAAGAAAGATCGTATATGAACTCAATAAGCATGGATGAACTGCATGGAATATTCACAGCATATGAAAGGAGAACTGAACAGGAAAATCCAGATGTAAAAGAAGTAGCCTTCAAAGCATCCAAAAGATCAAATCAAAAGAAAAATGAACAAGAAGAATATAACAGCAGCAATGACATCTCGGAAGATGATGAAGAAGTGGCCAACTTTGTCAAAAGATTGAACAAGGGAACCAATGGTAGGTATAGAGGTAAGATTCCTTTAATTTGTTTTAATTGTGACAGTATTGGTCATTTTTCTAACAAATGTCCTCATAAGAAAAAGATAAATGATGAAGGTTACTCAAAAGGAAAACACACATATAAAGGAAAAGGAACTACAAAGAAAGATTTCAATAAAATCTTATGCATCAAAGAAGACATCTCATCATTAGATGAAGATGAAATCAGTGACAGTGAGATAGAAAGAGTTCTATTCATGGCAGTAAAAGATTTTGACAAAGAAGAATTCGAAGAATAATATGAAGAAGCCAAAGAAGGATATGAAGAAGTCGAAGATGAAATTGAAGAGGTAGAATTTGACTATCGAGAAGAATTAATGTGTGCCATAGAAGTTATCAGAAGAGAAAAGAAGAAAAACAAGAAACTACAAGCAGAACTAGACAAGAAAAAGGACACTCGAGAACTAGAACAAATGATCACAAGATTGAAGGTTCAAATAGAAGAAGATAAAAGAATTGAAAAATCACTCAAAGAACAAATAGAAGAAAAGGACAAGATCATTGGAAACTTGGAAGTAGAGATTGTCACACTAAGAAAGGATATTCAAAAGAAAAATATGTAGAATAGCTCAAAAGTTCTAGATGACATTATCAGTAGTCAAAAATCTCATCTTGACAAGTTTGGACTTGGATACAATCAGACAGAAAAGGGATCAAGATCCAAAACAACATAGCAAGAAACAAATCCAAAAAGATATGCAGAAACAATCAAAGGGGGTAGAAAGATATACAAGGAAGATTATAGGGACACTCCTCCACCGAGAAGATTCAGATTTTAGAATCAACAACAGATAGATAGGCCTCAAGAAGAAGAAGGATTCATAAGAGCACCTTCTTTCAGAAGATCTTCAACTCCCAGGTGCCAAACTATATTTTTTGGTTTATGTTATGCATGTAATAATTTTGGACATAAAGTTGTGAATTGCAGAGCTAACAATAGGAAAAATAACAACTTTGAGAATCATATACAAAGGGGTTACTCAAGAAGGCCTAGTGAAACACAAAGAAGAAGTTATAACAGGTTTGAATCTTTGAGCACTGAAGTGGAATGTTACAAATGTAACAATTTTGGACACGTGGCCAAAAATTGCAGAATGGCAATCCCTCCTAAAGAACCTCAACAAAATAACAACAGTCATAGAAAAGAACCTCATAAAATGACATGGATAAGAAAGCAAGATCAATATAGCAATGAAGAATGCACTGTCACTCTACAAGATAAGCATAAGAAACACGGTTGGTATGTTGACAGTGGGTGTTCAAAACACATGACATGTGATAGAAACAAATTTATTACATTGTGAAAGGAAAGAAATGGATCAGTCTCCTAAATGATAATTCAGCCAAAATCATTGGAGAAGGCACATTCTGAATTGGGAACAAGAATAAAAAGGCACAAAATGTTCTACTGGTAGAAGACATGAAACATAATCTTCTAAGTGTGAGTCAAATGTGTGACCAAGGTCATAAAGTTACTTTCGATTCAAAAAAGTGTGAGATAAGAAGAGAAGGTTTAGGGAAATTGGTCGGTACAGCTGCAAGAACTTCAAACAACATATATGTGTTAAGTGAAATTGGAAATGAAAAGTGTTGTCTAGGAAAGGAAGAGTAAATTTGGCTGTGGAACAAAAGAATGGGTCACGTGCATTTTGATAACCTTGTTAAAGTCAGCAAAAGAGAAGCAGTCAGAGAAATGCCCCAAATCACGAAACCAGCCAACACTTTATGCAAGCATTGTCAATAAGGAAAGCAAACAAAGACTAGGCTCAAATCAAAGGAATATTCAACAACAAGAACACTGGAAATTGTGCATATTGATCTAGTTGGACCAACTACAACAAATTGCTTAAAAGGTGAGAGATACTTTATGTTATTAGTTTATGATTATACAAGAATGATTGTAGCTTACTTTCTCAAGAATAAGTCAAAATATTTTGAAAACTTCAAGATCTACAAGGAAATGGTTGAAAATGAGATGGATTCAAGAATCAAATGCTTGATATCTTATAATGGAGAAGAGTTCACTTAAAAGGAATTTATGGACTACTGCAGCAGTCATGGAATAAAAAGGAAATTATTTGTTGCTAGGACACCTCAACAGAATGTAGTTGTTTAAAGAAAGAACAAGATAGTACAGGAAATGGCTCGAACAATGCTAATGGATTCCAAATTGACATATATATTTTGGACACAGGCAGTGCATACAATAGTTCACATTCAAAATAGAGTAATTCTCATAAACAACACTGATAAAACTCCTTATGAGCTATGGAAAGGAAGACCAACAAATGTGAAGCACTTCAAAGTTTTTGGAAGAAAATGATACATCAAAAGAGAAGATGGCAGAATGCGAAAGTTTGACTATCATGTGGACAAAGGAGTACTAGTTTGTTACTCAAGTACAAGGAAAGCATACAAGTGTTACAATCTAAGATTGAACAAAGTTGTGGAAAGAATCAATGTAACAATTGATGAAACAGGTAGACCAAAATCAAAGGAAGAAGAAAACAAATCAATAGAACAACTTTTCGAAGAAGAAGAAGCAGAAGATGAAGTAGAAGAGGAAGATGAAGAGAATCTAATAGAAACATAAGAGCAAGTTCAACAAGTATCTCCAAAGACACCTAACAAATGAGTATAGAAGAATCATCCTTCAGATCAGATTATTGGAAACAAA
>WSFP011487336.1:0-15312 GCA_009831015.1 Picea engelmannii
TTACCCAAATAAAGAAATAAATTAGTCATGATGGTGTTTTTAGATCACCTTTCCAAGTATGCTCATTTATGTGCTCTTCAAAACCCATTTACTGCATCCATGGTGGCTCAAATTTTCATGGACTAGGTCTTCAAGCTTCATGGCATGCCACACTCTATTATTTATGATCGTGACCCAAGTTTCACAAACAATTTTTGGCAAGAACTGTTCAAGCTACAGGGCACCCAATTTCATCTAAGCATAACTTATCATCTCCAGACTGATGATCAAACGGAAGTTGTCAACAAGTGTTTGGAAACATATCTGAGGTGTTTTGACTCTGAAAAGAAAAATCAGTGGGCTCAATGGTTACCCCTAGCTGAATGGTGGTACAACACTTCCTACCATATAGCTACACGCATGACTCCTTTTGAAGCGGTATATGGACAAAAGCCACTGTTGTTGGGAAAAATACCCTACGGACTAGCAAACTAGGGTCAGACTTGCATGCAAATTTTGACTGTAAAGAAATTACTTTTTAACCTACCACCCAAAACATAAACCCCTCATTCACAATACATGCATGGAAAGGAACTACTAACCTTTTAACTAACATTCGATGTCGATCCTCCATTGCACTTTGACCACTCACTTGCGTTGCTCCTTCCAAAGATAACCTGCAATCAAAGAAAACAACTATGCATGCATTCTACTTCTCTACTTGAGGGTTAAAAATTAAGTATAAATTAACCAAACCATATATAACTCATGCATTGGGATGGGAAAAGTATTCTTTTATTACTTGAAAAATGAATCAACTTACAATCAAAGTCGAGACCGGCCACCGCTCCTTGATCCTGATCCTGGGATCCTCTTCATTTGTCCTCCAACTTCTTTTCATTAAATATCCTTTGGCGTGAGGAAAGGCTAAAGGGATGGGACAATGGATTACACAAATGGGCAGAGTTTCTTCACTATATTTTTTCCTCCTCCAACTGGTACCCCTACCCCTTCTTTTATAGGCTAGAAGGAGCTAGGGTTTTGGACGAACTCTCGGTCATGCATGGCTGGGAGTTTCAGTTAACTGAACCATAGCTTTCATTTCTGTCGACAACTTTCCTTTTTTCGTGCTTTGTTAGGTACACACGGGCTATAGTGATCCATCCAGTGTGCACACGTGTGTAGTAATGGGTTAGGGCACGTGGGCCTTGACACAAGAGGATTTCAAGAGAGTTGTTTAGTAGATGTTTTGGCAATGAAGGGATATGAGTTGGCCTGATGCCAGGTAAGCATGTGTGGTGCAATTTAGGGTTATAATAGATTCCCCCTAATGTGTGAGGTCAGAAGAGCATTTGATGGCCGAAATACATTACCAATATTTTACTAATCATTACTGATGTGTTGAATGAGTGAGCGCAAGGATCAAGAACCAGGAGGTGTCGTCTGCAAAATAACAAATGTCTCACCGAGGCGAGCATACCCATGCTTGGGATAAAATAGAACCATGGATACCAATAAAATACACTGTATATCCATGTCAAATAACTATAAAGAGTAGCCGCAAATAATACACAATGGAGCTACATCTCGAAATCAAAAAGATAGACATATAGAGTACCCATCTTCTAGAAGTTGATTCGGCCTGATGGCTGTACTTCAGAGCTCGAGAAACAACTTCAAAATCTTCTAAAACTAGGGTAGGAGTGTAATATGAGTGTACGACTGCACTACCCAGAGGTCTTCGACGGCCCGTCGGTTATGGACTTGATAATCTTGATGATCGGACTGAAGGCTTCAGTGATTTTGAACAAGGACTTGATTGGATGTTCAGGATGGCAGGGTATGCGGACAAGAGACATATTGCAGAGGGGCTGACTCAGGCTTAGTGAAAAAATTCCCTTGGATAATAGCACGACAAGTGATAAGACTCAAGCAACATATATGTTAATCATAAGTCTATGAAGCAGGAAGCAACGCAAACTCTCCATATGCTTGGAAGAGTAACCAAATGGTGGAGGACAACTCTATATAGCGAGAAAAGATTCCTAAGGTCGTACTACATCCCATAGTCTGATGATCAAACGGACAAATGTGGTTTATCCAAGGGCGACTCATCATGCTGCCAATAAAGAAAATACTTTTTCCATCCTCTTTTTGGGGTATATTTGATTTTTTTGTTCTTTTTGATAATTTTTGAAAAAGAATAAAGGAATATTACATTACAATGGAGGAACGAGTACTACAAATATACAAGCTCGAGGCACAAGGACAAGACTGATGTTCTGGTAAAATGATACTCGAGAAAAAATTCTCTGACGGCCAAAGGTGTTAAAACGCAGAAGAAAACTATCACAAGGCTGGTGGATAAGGTATGAAAATGCGGTTGATAGAACACACAATGGTAACGTCCTTCAATGTAAGTTTAATGAGCCCAGAGAAGGTAAGCTCGGTGGTTTTTCATGTTTAGAGAGTCTGAAAAAGCATAAAAGGAGACTCCGCTGGGGTACCTTTTTCGACAATAATCTAGTCGGTTCGAAAAAGGGATAAACTAGCACTGATTAGACGTCAATTCAAAACCATTTTAATGAGTGTGACAAGGACAAGATCACTCGGCTATTTTTCCACTTTTAAGGAGTCTGAAAAAATCTTAACTATGGACTCTGTCAAAAATATTCTTCTGGACCAATTTAACGAGCGTGAAAGAATAAGATCACTCAATGATCTTTTCAATTTTAGGGAGTCTGAAAAGAGCTTAACTATGGACTCCATGGGGGTTTCTTTTTCATAAATTTAGTCCCTCTGGCCCGGAAAATGAATAAAATTATACTTGAGGATACTCTTCTAAAGAATAGGAATTCGATAGAGTATACCTTTGTTCGTATAGTTGACCGTCTGGACCAAAAAAGGGGTAAACTACCGCCGGACAAATGTGACTTCAAATGTCAGTTTAATGAGCGTGAAAGGTCACAAGATTGCTTGACAATCTTTTAATTTTTAGAGGGTCTGAAAAGGGCTTAAAAGGAGACCTGTTTATGTTTTGGGAGTCCTGAGGGTGAGACACAGAGTGAAAAATACCCATGCAAATGAGGATCAAACTCATATTCAGGAAAGACTATACGGACTCCCAAGAATACAGTATTTTTTAAAAACAACATGGACACCATAATGCAACCAAGACCTACCTAGGGCATCCATGTTCTGGTAAGCTCTACCACCAAGTTGCGACACTTCTAGAGCAGATATGACGGTTTTGTGTCACAACCTGATGGGATCAATCCTATAGCATAATAAAAAGGAAATGAGATGCAAAATTTGGGGTGATATCCTAACCTATATGCTCAAGTTGGTTTTTGAATTTTTTTTTTTTTTTTTATGAACTGTCAATATTTTTTCGAAACTCAAAAAAAAATTGTCCCAAAACCTGATCAAATCCCTCCCATATAACTCCTGCATCACTCTAAATGGTTTTTGATATAAAGAAACTGATAAGGGGGGCCAAAAAAGTGACAAAAAGAGGCCAAAAAGTCTATAAATAGAAGTTGGCAGCTCATTATCACCATTGTTGATTTGGAAATTGACTCTGGAGCTAAAAGACCCCCTTTGCCAAAGATAGTGATTCCGGGAGCTACAGTGGATGAAACAAACTTATGCTTGGACCAAGTAAGTACAAACTCCCTTATATAGCTAGTCAATACTTCATTTTAGTCATTTAAGTTATTTTATGGGTGGGCGTCGACCTTAAAAAGGTCGGCCCTAGGTACACGCATGCAGAGTAAAGCTTGCATGCGTGTACATGTGACTATCACCCCTACAGACCGCGTGTAACCCCCCCTATTGATGGAAAAGAAAATTAAAAGAAGTATTGACCCTCCTTTACCTTGTTGTGTTGGCAGAATGTATGTCCAGTGGAGGGAAATGGAGCACGAGGCAATCAGTGAGTTGGTTGCTGCAGATCTGAATGTTGTGGCCATGTTAATGCAATGCGGTTTGCTCAAATTCTTTTTATGTCTATTTATGAAAGAGCACCCAAGGCTACTGAACGCCTTGATTGATTACTGGCATCCTAATGCAGAGGCCTTTATGCTAGAGGGGCAATCATTGGTTCCCACCATCGAGGACATTTACTTTCTGACTGGCCTCTCAAGGAGAGGGGAACCAGTCAACTTCCATACTTTTCCTGTGGGGCCGAGCAAGATCTCGGAGTTCATAGCTGAGTACTATGAGGCTAGGACCGAATGTACATGTTCCCAGGTACCCATTAGAAAGATTACCAACTTAGCACTACAGACTATCTTGTTACTTATTGGGCGGATTACTGGCTCAGTATCCCTGCATCAGGCTTCGTGCGTACAGATGAACTGTGCTATCCAATGCATGAATGCAACAATTTTTGATTGGAGTACCACACTGATGGAGTGTATGAAGAGGTAATTGAAAAATTTCCAACAGCGGACACAGAGGAACTTCAGGTTCGGGACTGTCTTATGTTCGTTCTTTTTCGAGAGAGTTCCATGTTTCATTCGTCGGGTTGTAGTACGAGGACATCTAGCCTCTTTCCTTGCAGTGTGTAGATGGGTAGTGTTACTACCGCGACAGGGTGGTGGAAGGACCATTGAGGCCTTCGACGACAACTTTTTTGCTTTGCTGTCATGATGGATCCTGACTATCGAGGACTACTTGTATGCAGGGATAGACTTCTCTAGAGATCCATAGATACCCGTGCCTCCTGGTGAGGATCGAGGGGAGATGGGTAAGTCTCCTCCTTTGTATTTTTTTGGTTTGCATATGTAATTTTTATGTCTTTTTGTTATATATATCATTTTTTGTATGCCAGAGTATTTGATGGGTAAATGTTTATTGCATGCAGATGTGGGACCCGTGCAACCTGCTGACTATGCATGGAACAGGCATTGCCCATGGCCAGAAGTCGCGACTGCCGCCACTGGGGGAGCAACAGTAGCAGGGAACCTCCCCACAGGAGAGGCCGAGAGGGTCCTTAGGTGAATTGAGAAGAACTTTACTGCGCTCACTCGCACAGTCCCGATGGTAGAGATAGAGGACCTGCCGCCATCCATGCAGCCTCATGTTGTGGGGGCACCTCAGACATGGGTCCGTTTGTTTAGGCATTTAGCCTGTGCGGTAGATGATTATAATAGGGCCCATAGGCCCTGAATAGACTTTAGACTTTTTATGTGCCACGAGCACCTTGTTGTATATATTTTTTGAGGGCATAAGCCTGGTGACTCGTTACTATTCCCATTTTTTAGGCGCTTGCGTCCATCTATGTACTCTAGTGATTTTATGATGTTTATATATGGTTTTTATCTTTTTTGTGTCTTATGGATTGTGTGTGCAAAAATGTATTTACATGTTTATGTCCATGATCTTTTTATATGTGGGCAAGATGCCAATCTAAAATTTGATTAGCTAGAGTATGTATAGTTTGGTTTAATCTCCTAGGAACATAAAAATATGTAATATAATCAAAGTTTCATTCTAAGAGACGTACCCTAAGGAATCGTCGGTGTAAATTTGGATCATGAACCTGGTATATTCTGTTTAGCTGTGACACAATCAGTTGAGCATTGAGATAGACCCAAAGATGAGAGATACCCAATGACAAGGCATCACGAAGCAAATCAATAACTCCACTATACTTGGCGACATTATTTGTGGTGTCACCTAAGCATATACATCCGGAAGATAACAACTGACCATGTGGTGTAAACATTACCCAAGCTGTGGAGGCGAGCCTTTGCGTGTGTCGACTAGCACTATCCACATACCCAATGAACACCTCAGACTCACTTGAGATCTGCCATATTGATGGAAGATAACATCAATGACACATCCATAACACTTTTTTAAAAGAAATATAAAAAAGTAATAGTACAAAGACTATACATATGTTACAAAAAGTTACCCACAGTGACCTATCTATGAGTAATACTTCTTGAGGTAGAGCCCATTTCTACGCTCCGCCAATGCATTCCCTTCAAAATCAATCAAACGATAAGCGCCCTTTTTTAATACCTCCTTTATAATGAAGGGTCCAAACCACATGGGTTTAAACTTTCCTGCCCCCAGGGGGTCCTTGTCTTGGTCATAGACCAGGACAAGGTCGCCCTCAGAAAAAATCTGAGGATGAACGAACCTATCATATTGACACTTGACCTTATGTTTGTGAGCCTCATTGGCCAAGGCCGCATCGCGACACTGCTCATCAAGTTGCTCAAGGTATGCTAAATGTTCTTCAAGTGGAGAAGTGTCTGGCAATAACTATACTGCCAATTTTAGAGATGGGATTTGACATTCTATGGGCAAGACTGCCTCCAGCCCATAAATGAGTTGAAAAGGTGAGAAACCAGTTGCAATATTCACAGATGTTCGGTAAGCCCATAATTTCAAGTATAACATCAAATGCCAGTTTGACTTGGCTGAGTTGATAGTTCGTTGTAGAATCGTCTTAAGAGTTTTGTTTATAGATTCCACCTACCCATTGGCTTAGGGGTAGTAAGGTGATGAATGTTCCTGCCGTAGCCCAAGATTTGACATTAATTCAGTCATCATTTGGTTTTGAAAGTGACTTCCATGGTCAGTGACAATATCTCTTGGGACTCCAAACCTTTCTATAATTTGGTTGAATAAGAAAAGAGCTACAATCTCTCCATCATCTTTAAATGTTGGAATAGCCTCGACCCACTTAGTGAAGTAGTCGACAACTACGATGATATAGCGGTGCCCCCTTACTGACAGGGGGTTGCATGTAGTGTAATCAATCCCCCACTTAGTGAAGGGACCAACTGTGATGACATGAAACATAGGAGAGGGATGTGCCCTCATCTTCAGAGAAAATATTTGGCATGGATGGCACTTCTTAACAGATTCGATACAATCTTTGATAAGTGTGGGCCAGAAGTAATCTTCTCGTAAAATCTTTTGGGTTGTTTCCAACCCAGATAAATGACCGCCACATGCTCCAGTATGGAAATCATTGACCACTATGATGGCCTCCTCATGAGTGAGACATCGACGTAAGATGCAATATACACCTCTCCGATACAACGTATCATCGAGTATGAGATAATTATTAGCCTGATGGCGTATCCGCCGACGCTCATCAAGAGAAGCAGAGGTGGGGCACTTCAAAGTCTGGAGATAGATAAGTATATCTCCATACCAGGGGTCTGAATATTCAATCAAAAACATATCCCACCGGATAGGTGATTCCTCAGGCACAACGTCACCTAACTCAACCGGAAGTTCTGAAATAAGTTCTGTGAAGACCAATGACTTATTGGACTTGGTTGAAACAAAGTCTAAGTCAAATTCTTGGAGGATGACCATCCACTTACTGATTTTTCTGCCTATAACTCATCATTTCAACATGTACTGGAATGGATTCACGACAACAACGATGGTGGTGTTGCGAAACAGAATGTAGTGATGGAACCGTTGAACAACATGAACGGCTGCCAATGCAAGTTTTTCAAGATGGGAATAATTAAGTTTCGGTCCTACGAGGCCTTTGCTCAGGTAATAGATCACGTATTCTAAAAATTAATCATCTTCTTGAAATAAAACCATGCCTATGGTTGACTCTGCGGAAGCCATATATAATAAGAAATCTTTGTTATAATTAGGTGGCCATAGCAGAGGTGCGGTTGTGAGGGAATGTTTTAATTCATCCAAAGAGTGTTGAGTGGCTTCATCCCAGAAAAAGGGAACATCTTTCTTTAGTAAATGCATAAATCCCTTGGTGATTTTGGCATAGTTGGTGATGAAGCGTCGTAAGAAGTTCGCCTTGCCTTGTAGACTTTGAAGTTGTAAGATTGTGCATGGGGGGGGGAACTAGATTATTGCCACCACCTTAAGAGGATCAACCATGATCCTTGTTGTTGACATGATGAAACCTAACAAACATCTTGACATTATGCAGAAGTTGCACTTGTTTGTATTCAAGCGAATCCTGAAGTAGTGACAGCGTTTGAAGATTAGTCGAAGGTGTGTGGGATGATCCATTCACTTGTGAGAGTGTGATGCTAAATCATCTAAATAGGCTTCGACTATATTCTTGAGGTAATGAACGCAAAAGACATGGCCTGCTGGAAAGTGGCTCCAGCATTTTTAAAGACAAAAGGCATCTTAAGATATGCGAATGTACCCCACGAACAAATGAATGCCATTTTGTGTTGGTCTTCAGGTTTGATTTGGATTTGATTATATCCTGAAAAGCCATCCATGAACGAAAAGGCTTCACAACCTACACATTCATCAATGATTTGGTCGATGAATGGTTTTGGAAACTTATCTTTGGGACATGCCTTGTTCAAATCATGGAAATCGGTACATACATGAATGATGCCTTGTTTTTTATTAACCGGCACGGGGTTTGACACCCATTGAGTCAAATGAATAGGATAAATGAAACCTGCCTTGAGAGATTCATCGACCTCAATCTTGATGGCTTCTTATTTCTTAGGATTTACTGGATGAAGTTTTTTTTGAAATAGCTTGGCATCAGTATATGTTGTGATTTCATGTTCAACTATTTTCGGATCGATGCCTGGCATTTCCTCATAAGACCAGGCAAAAATGTCATGGAATTCTTTGAAAAGATCTATGTAAATTTGAATCTCTTCGGGGGAACAATCTGCTTCGACGAAGACATTCTCCACAACGCCAGGGTTTCGAGAGATGTTGATGGGTATGGTTTCAATGATAGTCGCCATATTTCCCTCAGCATAAATTTCATGTGTATCTAAGAGGTTAATAGGACATGGTTGATCTCCCGTCATGGTAATGGTGAATTCTCTAGCTTTGATTCGACTTAACTCAGGGATAAAGTATGATCTGTGATGAAGATCCTCCCAAGGTTTGTCCAGACTAGTCATTTCTTCGATTACTACTTCGTCAGAAGGCAAGACTAAGTCTAAAAAATTGATGTTAGCAAGAGAACCCTGAGCCCAAATAGGCTCTAGAAGTGGATCGAACTCTTGTGCGGGAGTCGGATCGGGGTTAGCTGAAGCTTGTTGGACTAAAGAGTACGCAACTTCAGCGGCCAACAAGGGAATCGACATGCCAGAGTGCCCTGTCTCATCCACCGGTCCTGATGGGAGAGGCATAGTAGTCTGTCTAGGGTTCCATTGACTATGGAAAGAATTACCCCAGAACGACATTCCAGAGGAGGGAATAGATCCTTGTTCTGAGTTCCAAGGTCCTGCTATATGTGCCCTCAGTGTAGGAATAGTACCCTGTGCTGGAGTAGACTATCCAAAAATGGGAGTGCCCCCAGATGGGAAAGAGGTGGATGTGAAAGTGTTGTTACCAAATGTCCCATTCCAAACAAATGGTGATGAACCTACCAACATACTATGCGTAGGTGTTCCTTGACTCCTGACTCCAAATAAACTAGTGTGTGCAGGTTGCCCAGTCAACTGCTGATGCAAACCACCAAGCAAAGGGGACGAAGGAGGAATATGACCTCTAGCGTAAGGAAAAGAATTAAAAGGAACAGGAGTGCCCCCAAGTTGACCTTGCAGAGGAGCATTGGAGCTCCCTGCCCCCAGACCCAAAGTCTGTAAAGTGGAGTAAGTGAGTGCAGGACTTGTACCCAAACTAGGCATATCGTATGAGAACGGAGGGCCTATCGCACTAGGTATGAAGGGGGTTGTGGCCACCACCATAGACATGGTCAGTCCACTGTGTGACGTAGTTTCAGTCGAGACCATGGTGGATCAGATCGACGACAATAAGTTAGGAGATGATTCTCCCGTGGTAGCAACTATGGTGGGAATGGAAGAATTCCCAGAAGAAGTAACAACATTTGTTTCCATAGCTGTGTGAGGCACTGACAGGCATTCGTAAAATTGGATTGGTACAATAACCTGTGGCCAAGTATTAGTGGTTGGGGTTTCAACTGAGCCAATATTGGTGGTTGATTCCTCCGGGAGTTGTTCGGGCACAATGGTTTGTAACCCGGTCGCTTCGAAAGACCCTTGTTGGTCTAGATTCCACCTTAATGGTGGCGGGGGTGGCTTCAGTATAACCGGTGGCAGGCCCAGAAGCCTTCATGACCGGTGGATCTTGGGATCCTCCACTGTGTGAGAATATCCAAGACACACTAAGGTATTCTACATGTTAAAACAGTAACACACACTAAAAAGGAAGCGCCTAAGAGATAATACAAGCAATCACTAAACTATTTGGAAGAATAGTTACAACAACCAACATTAGAGAAACTTACTAGTGCAAGTGCAACTCAAACACGGAAGCACCCTCTAGGTATACTCTACAAAGCGTGGCCTGATGTCTGTCCTAGGTACTGTGGTATACCCCCACAGTCACCTATGTATGTCCCTAAAAAGATTGGCAACTAGGTTGCCAGCACGCGAAAAGTCACCAGGTGGGTACAGTTGAAAGTCAGGTAGACCACAATGAGCAAGGTATCAAGCCTGAAACCTATCAAGGGTATCGAGAGAAAATAGTCTGGAAGAAAACTGAGGACCTTGAATGATTTTGAGACCCACGAAGCCCCATGGAAAATGCAAACGACCGAATCCCAAAACAATCCCTCGATATGTGTTCTCCACTACGATTGGTCCGGCTTTGGAGGGGTTATCTCCACTACCTTTCTGCATGTGACCTCATGTTTATCCCTTGTGCTAGATGGGGGTCCCAGATAACTTCCACAAAATTGGACTTAGACACTCCCTATCGCAGACTCCAATGTTTGGTTTTGAATGGCCTTGGAGAGTTTCCTCTCCAACCTAATCCAAGGCCCTAGTCCTGAACTAGTTTGTGAACCCTACAAACAAAAAGTCTAATAGATTTTAAATTAGCTTTGCTTTTATGGGTTTTCTTACGTCATGGGGTATGAATGTGAAACTGATGATGTGTAAATATGAAAGAAAAACAAATGAAAAAAGATGGAAACAAAAGACTTGTACTAAATGCAAAATCTCAACAACTTTTCACAAAGAAAGATTTCTTTTCCTTTTCAATTTTTCTAAGATTTTATGCAGCAATCATAAATAAATTTCACTCGACTACGAGCTACTTATGATCTAAATGCACTGCAAAAACTTATGAAACAAAATACTTCTTCCTAGCTAATGATGTAGAAACAAACTCTTCAAACAAAGAAGAAAATGAAAAGAGATTTTATTTTTTTATTTAAGTGCAAATAAAGCAACAAAGAGAAAACACCGAAAAGCACAAAACCAAGAAAAAAAATTCTGGCTTAAATCCCAGATCGCAAAGAATCAGAGTAATGACACACAATGGAAATCAAGAAAACAAAGACTCTTATGCTTGTCTAAAAAACATAAAACAAAATTTTCTTTTATATTTTATGTCAACTATCAACTGAGAAAAAACAGGCTAAGGGTAAGAGGCCCTAATCTATTGACTGTACAACCCTAGGATCAAACACCTGAGAGGAATACTTCTCATCAAAGGAGGGGATGAATGCCCCACCCTGATTAAAAAGTAGCCTGTCAAGCACGCTACTGTCACTAATACATCACGCGTGCAAATGCACGTTGAGCTGAAACAGGAAGTGTGTACACGCGGGATGACCTTGTACAGGCCACGTGTATGTATAATTCTAAGATAAAAAATGAAAACAGGTAGTCCAGCTCAGGAAGAGGCCTCTGGTATTGATAACCAGGGTCCCTTGAAGGCTTGGATGATTTTTCTAACAGAAAAGAAAAAATAATGCAAGGAATAACAAAGAAAAAAAAGCAATCTGAAATAGGACTGTGAACCAACAAGACTCAGACAGGATTCCAAAAAACCCCCTGAGAATGTATAATTCTGACAAGGAAGAGGTGGACTACCGCTAAAGGTCTCTGAACTCCTACACACTACTTTTATCCCTACATCTAGCGTTCACAAGTGATATATAAGAGGATAGGGCATGGGTACACACATGTAGGCCTTATGCAGGCTGCGTGTACCTATGTGTGTCCCGACAACTACCATTAAGAAAAATTTAGGGAAAACTGGTATGAAGAACTAGGCTCCTAGCTAGCAAAGACCTAACAGAAAAAGAAAGGCAAAGAAAAATAGAACACCTATTCTTTCAACTACCCAAAAACTTTAAAGAAATCCAAAAACCCTAAAGAGTATTCTCCCCAGTACGGTCCCCAATTCTGTTGTTGGGAAAAATACCCTACGGACTAGCAAACTAGGGTCAGACTTGCATGCATATTTTGACCATAAAGAAATTACTTTTTAACCTACCACCCAAAACATAAACCCCTCATTAACAATACATGCATGTAAAGGAACTACTAACCTTGTAAATAGCGTTCGATGTCGATTCTCCATTGCGCTTTGACCACTCACTTGTGCTGCTCCTTCCAAAGATAACCTGCAATCAAAGCAAACAACTATGCATGCATGATACTTCTCTACTTGAGGGTTAGAAATTAAGCATAAATTAACCAAACCATAAATAACTCATGCATTGGGAAGGAAAAAGTATTCTTTTATTATTTGAAAAATGAATCAACTTACAATCAAAGTCGAGACCGACCACCACTCCTTGATCCTGATCCTGGGCTCCTCTTCATTTTTCCTCCAACTGCTTTGCGTTAAATCTCCTTTGGCATGAGGAAAGGCTAAAGGGTTGGGACAATGGATTACACAAATGGGCAGAGTTTCTTCGCTATATTTTTTCCTCCTCCAACTGGTACCCCTACCCCTTCTTTTATAGGCTAGAAGGAGCTAGGGTTTTGGATGAACTCTCGGCCATGCATGGTTGGGAGTTTTAGTTAACTGACCCATAGCTTTTTGTTCCGTTGGAAACTTTCTTTTTTTCGTGCTTTGTTAGGTACACATGGGCTGTAGTGATCCAGCCAGCGTGCACACATGTGTAGTAATGGGTTAGGGCACGTGGGCCTTGACACAAGAAGATTTCAAAAGAGTTGTTTAGCAGATGTTTTGGCAATGAAGGGATATGAGTTGGCCTGATGCCGGTTAAGCATGTGTGGTGCAATTTAGGGTTATAACAGCCACCTTCAGTTCTCTCATACTTACCGAGTACCTCAAAGGTCCATGTGGTTGACCAAACACTTACAGTTCGAGAGGATATTCTCCATACCCTCAAAGAGAACTTGGTCATGGCACAAAATCATATGAAGCAACAAGCAGATCAAAGTCGCTCTGAATGTCAATTTGTAGAAGGGGATCAGGTGTTTCTACAATTGCAACCATACAAGCAAACTTCCCTCAAGGCCGAGCATTGTCAGAAGCTAGCACCCAAATTTTATGGTCCTTATATAGTTCTCAAGCATGTGGGACAAGTCACCTATCAGTTAGCTCTTCCTAGTCATTCGAAGCTACATCATGTTTTCATCTTTCATGCTTAAAGAAGGTGATTGTAACTAGGTGCCAAATTCAAACCAAACTTCCCAAGTTAGCTGAAGAAGGATCCATTTGGCTACATCCATAAGTAGTTTTGGACCAGCGTGAGTGCCACCTGCATCAGAGAACCATCAAGGAAGTGCTAGTCTAGTGGAAAGATACAACTCCAACAGATGCCACTTGGGAACCAACTACCATTCTGTAGCAGTTTCCACATCTCAAGCCTTGAGGACAAGGCTATTTTTAAGGGGGTGGACATGTTAGGGTCCTAACCCACACATAGGTAGAGAAATATATTCAGATTTAATAAAGATCAATATTAATAAGGCCTTTCAATAAAATAGAATAAGGCATATGTAAGAAGACATAATAGAAGGTTCCTCTTCTAGAAGGATCTTCCTCTAGATGCTTCTCTTGATAGACATATTTAGTATAAATAAGGGTCGAGGGTATGAAAACCCTAGCTTGGAAATTATTGTAACAAAGTGCTGCTCGATTGGAGGTTTCCCCCTCGAAGAGGCCCGTGAACATTGATTTCTGAATTAAAGTGCTATTTCTGTTGTTGTTCTTATATCATTTCTGTGTTATTGTGGAGATTATGTTGGTTCTATTACTGTTATTCTGCCATTTCTAGCATTTTATTTCTATTTTGCATACTTTTTATATCTGGTATATTAAATAGTTAGGGTTTGTTGGCATGCTCTTGAGCATGAACCTTGGGTCTTCCTCCATGCCAACACATTCGTATGGTTTGGATATTACTCACTTTTCCGATTTGGTGGGATCAACCTAATCTCTTCAACCATCTCTCTCTCCCTTATATAAAAAGGTCTTTCTCATGGAAAAGGCTAAGGTTAATGGCAGTTGATTGAAGAAAGATTAATATGGAATAGGCTAAGAATTAGATGAGGAATTCTACTTCAGTTCAGACTTGAGAGATTCATTTTAGTTCATCAAGTCATTGTGGATCTTCTTCTTTCAAGGTTGGAGCAAGTGTGTGTGTTGGAGCAAAGGGCCATCGGAAGGGGACCTTACAACAT
Source organism: Picea engelmannii (assembly GCA_009831015.1). Lineage (NCBI taxonomy): Eukaryota > Viridiplantae > Streptophyta > Pinopsida > Pinales > Pinaceae > Picea > Picea engelmannii. The sequence continues at coordinate 14,391 of WSFP011487336.1, forward strand.
CAAGTATTTTGGTTGTATTCTCCACTTTCATTTAATATGATAAAACAATATGTTTCTTTCCCATAAAAATATTCTTGTTTTATTGTATGATTCCTTGATCACGTGCATAATTTCTTGTTGAGTACATTGTGTTTCTTTCACTTTGGTTGGTTTGTGTTCCCTTGCAGATTCAATATCACAAGAGCATTGAAGTGGAGCTAGGATGAAAATGACAAGAGGAAGTGATATTCAAAAGGTATGTTTCCCATATCTTGTTACTTAATAAACTCAATGATTATACCTTAGGGAAAGTTTCATGTTATGTTATGTTTTGTTCTAGATCTAGGTAGATCTAGGGAGATCTGTTTATGTCTACATTTACCAATTAATCCCATAACAACGGTTCCCATGCATTCAGGATTACAAAGCATGAAAATACATGATGTTTTTTCATGAGGCACCTAAGTCCCATGTTAATATCCATCAACGACATCCCATATACCTAGATCAATGATCCTCACACCTTTTCAGACCCCCAGACCTTTCTACCTATAATGGTGGAGGGGGGGGGGATCTGAAATAGTGGTTTTCCCATGCTCGGGCCCACCTACGTGGCACATCCTTATGATTTCAGACTCCTCCCACTCTAATACACTTACCTACTAACCCCCCCCCTCTATAGAATCCTGCCAGACTACCACTCATACCACAAATCTCCTGAAACACAACTTGTCTTACACTCACTCTATCGTTCATACCCTCTCTTATAACTGTCTCCCACTCACAGTATCTGTAACGAACCTTAATTATTAAGATGATTCATTTAAGTATAATTAACTCTTTAATCAAAATGGTTAATGATTAATTTGATTATTAATTAATTAACTAATTAATAAAGTATTAAATTAAAAAGGGAGAATAAAATAAAACATTTAATCAAGTT
>WSFP011487337.1:0-15312 GCA_009831015.1 Picea engelmannii
TTACCCAAATAAAGAAATAAATTAGTCATGATGGTGTTTTTAGATCACCTTTCCAAGTATGCTCATTTATGTGCTCTTCAAAACCCATTTACTGCATCCATGGTGGCTCAAATTTTCATGGACTAGGTCTTCAAGCTTCATGGCATGCCACACTCTATTATTTATGATCGTGACCCAAGTTTCACAAACAATTTTTGGCAAGAACTGTTCAAGCTACAGGGCACCCAATTTCATCTAAGCATAACTTATCATCTCCAGACTGATGATCAAACGGAAGTTGTCAACAAGTGTTTGGAAACATATCTGAGGTGTTTTGACTCTGAAAAGAAAAATCAGTGGGCTCAATGGTTACCCCTAGCTGAATGGTGGTACAACACTTCCTACCATATAGCTACACGCATGACTCCTTTTGAAGCGGTATATGGACAAAAGCCACTGTTGTTGGGAAAAATACCCTACGGACTAGCAAACTAGGGTCAGACTTGCATGCAAATTTTGACTGTAAAGAAATTACTTTTTAACCTACCACCCAAAACATAAACCCCTCATTCACAATACATGCATGGAAAGGAACTACTAACCTTTTAACTAACATTCGATGTCGATCCTCCATTGCACTTTGACCACTCACTTGCGTTGCTCCTTCCAAAGATAACCTGCAATCAAAGAAAACAACTATGCATGCATTCTACTTCTCTACTTGAGGGTTAAAAATTAAGTATAAATTAACCAAACCATATATAACTCATGCATTGGGATGGGAAAAGTATTCTTTTATTACTTGAAAAATGAATCAACTTACAATCAAAGTCGAGACCGGCCACCGCTCCTTGATCCTGATCCTGGGATCCTCTTCATTTGTCCTCCAACTTCTTTTCATTAAATATCCTTTGGCGTGAGGAAAGGCTAAAGGGATGGGACAATGGATTACACAAATGGGCAGAGTTTCTTCACTATATTTTTTCCTCCTCCAACTGGTACCCCTACCCCTTCTTTTATAGGCTAGAAGGAGCTAGGGTTTTGGACGAACTCTCGGTCATGCATGGCTGGGAGTTTCAGTTAACTGAACCATAGCTTTCATTTCTGTCGACAACTTTCCTTTTTTCGTGCTTTGTTAGGTACACACGGGCTATAGTGATCCATCCAGTGTGCACACGTGTGTAGTAATGGGTTAGGGCACGTGGGCCTTGACACAAGAGGATTTCAAGAGAGTTGTTTAGTAGATGTTTTGGCAATGAAGGGATATGAGTTGGCCTGATGCCAGGTAAGCATGTGTGGTGCAATTTAGGGTTATAATAGATTCCCCCTAATGTGTGAGGTCAGAAGAGCATTTGATGGCCGAAATACATTACCAATATTTTACTAATCATTACTGATGTGTTGAATGAGTGAGCGCAAGGATCAAGAACCAGGAGGTGTCGTCTGCAAAATAACAAATGTCTCACCGAGGCGAGCATACCCATGCTTGGGATAAAATAGAACCATGGATACCAATAAAATACACTGTATATCCATGTCAAATAACTATAAAGAGTAGCCGCAAATAATACACAATGGAGCTACATCTCGAAATCAAAAAGATAGACATATAGAGTACCCATCTTCTAGAAGTTGATTCGGCCTGATGGCTGTACTTCAGAGCTCGAGAAACAACTTCAAAATCTTCTAAAACTAGGGTAGGAGTGTAATATGAGTGTACGACTGCACTACCCAGAGGTCTTCGACGGCCCGTCGGTTATGGACTTGATAATCTTGATGATCGGACTGAAGGCTTCAGTGATTTTGAACAAGGACTTGATTGGATGTTCAGGATGGCAGGGTATGCGGACAAGAGACATATTGCAGAGGGGCTGACTCAGGCTTAGTGAAAAAATTCCCTTGGATAATAGCACGACAAGTGATAAGACTCAAGCAACATATATGTTAATCATAAGTCTATGAAGCAGGAAGCAACGCAAACTCTCCATATGCTTGGAAGAGTAACCAAATGGTGGAGGACAACTCTATATAGCGAGAAAAGATTCCTAAGGTCGTACTACATCCCATAGTCTGATGATCAAACGGACAAATGTGGTTTATCCAAGGGCGACTCATCATGCTGCCAATAAAGAAAATACTTTTTCCATCCTCTTTTTGGGGTATATTTGATTTTTTTGTTCTTTTTGATAATTTTTGAAAAAGAATAAAGGAATATTACATTACAATGGAGGAACGAGTACTACAAATATACAAGCTCGAGGCACAAGGACAAGACTGATGTTCTGGTAAAATGATACTCGAGAAAAAATTCTCTGACGGCCAAAGGTGTTAAAACGCAGAAGAAAACTATCACAAGGCTGGTGGATAAGGTATGAAAATGCGGTTGATAGAACACACAATGGTAACGTCCTTCAATGTAAGTTTAATGAGCCCAGAGAAGGTAAGCTCGGTGGTTTTTCATGTTTAGAGAGTCTGAAAAAGCATAAAAGGAGACTCCGCTGGGGTACCTTTTTCGACAATAATCTAGTCGGTTCGAAAAAGGGATAAACTAGCACTGATTAGACGTCAATTCAAAACCATTTTAATGAGTGTGACAAGGACAAGATCACTCGGCTATTTTTCCACTTTTAAGGAGTCTGAAAAAATCTTAACTATGGACTCTGTCAAAAATATTCTTCTGGACCAATTTAACGAGCGTGAAAGAATAAGATCACTCAATGATCTTTTCAATTTTAGGGAGTCTGAAAAGAGCTTAACTATGGACTCCATGGGGGTTTCTTTTTCATAAATTTAGTCCCTCTGGCCCGGAAAATGAATAAAATTATACTTGAGGATACTCTTCTAAAGAATAGGAATTCGATAGAGTATACCTTTGTTCGTATAGTTGACCGTCTGGACCAAAAAAGGGGTAAACTACCGCCGGACAAATGTGACTTCAAATGTCAGTTTAATGAGCGTGAAAGGTCACAAGATTGCTTGACAATCTTTTAATTTTTAGAGGGTCTGAAAAGGGCTTAAAAGGAGACCTGTTTATGTTTTGGGAGTCCTGAGGGTGAGACACAGAGTGAAAAATACCCATGCAAATGAGGATCAAACTCATATTCAGGAAAGACTATACGGACTCCCAAGAATACAGTATTTTTTAAAAACAACATGGACACCATAATGCAACCAAGACCTACCTAGGGCATCCATGTTCTGGTAAGCTCTACCACCAAGTTGCGACACTTCTAGAGCAGATATGACGGTTTTGTGTCACAACCTGATGGGATCAATCCTATAGCATAATAAAAAGGAAATGAGATGCAAAATTTGGGGTGATATCCTAACCTATATGCTCAAGTTGGTTTTTGAATTTTTTTTTTTTTTTTTATGAACTGTCAATATTTTTTCGAAACTCAAAAAAAAATTGTCCCAAAACCTGATCAAATCCCTCCCATATAACTCCTGCATCACTCTAAATGGTTTTTGATATAAAGAAACTGATAAGGGGGGCCAAAAAAGTGACAAAAAGAGGCCAAAAAGTCTATAAATAGAAGTTGGCAGCTCATTATCACCATTGTTGATTTGGAAATTGACTCTGGAGCTAAAAGACCCCCTTTGCCAAAGATAGTGATTCCGGGAGCTACAGTGGATGAAACAAACTTATGCTTGGACCAAGTAAGTACAAACTCCCTTATATAGCTAGTCAATACTTCATTTTAGTCATTTAAGTTATTTTATGGGTGGGCGTCGACCTTAAAAAGGTCGGCCCTAGGTACACGCATGCAGAGTAAAGCTTGCATGCGTGTACATGTGACTATCACCCCTACAGACCGCGTGTAACCCCCCCTATTGATGGAAAAGAAAATTAAAAGAAGTATTGACCCTCCTTTACCTTGTTGTGTTGGCAGAATGTATGTCCAGTGGAGGGAAATGGAGCACGAGGCAATCAGTGAGTTGGTTGCTGCAGATCTGAATGTTGTGGCCATGTTAATGCAATGCGGTTTGCTCAAATTCTTTTTATGTCTATTTATGAAAGAGCACCCAAGGCTACTGAACGCCTTGATTGATTACTGGCATCCTAATGCAGAGGCCTTTATGCTAGAGGGGCAATCATTGGTTCCCACCATCGAGGACATTTACTTTCTGACTGGCCTCTCAAGGAGAGGGGAACCAGTCAACTTCCATACTTTTCCTGTGGGGCCGAGCAAGATCTCGGAGTTCATAGCTGAGTACTATGAGGCTAGGACCGAATGTACATGTTCCCAGGTACCCATTAGAAAGATTACCAACTTAGCACTACAGACTATCTTGTTACTTATTGGGCGGATTACTGGCTCAGTATCCCTGCATCAGGCTTCGTGCGTACAGATGAACTGTGCTATCCAATGCATGAATGCAACAATTTTTGATTGGAGTACCACACTGATGGAGTGTATGAAGAGGTAATTGAAAAATTTCCAACAGCGGACACAGAGGAACTTCAGGTTCGGGACTGTCTTATGTTCGTTCTTTTTCGAGAGAGTTCCATGTTTCATTCGTCGGGTTGTAGTACGAGGACATCTAGCCTCTTTCCTTGCAGTGTGTAGATGGGTAGTGTTACTACCGCGACAGGGTGGTGGAAGGACCATTGAGGCCTTCGACGACAACTTTTTTGCTTTGCTGTCATGATGGATCCTGACTATCGAGGACTACTTGTATGCAGGGATAGACTTCTCTAGAGATCCATAGATACCCGTGCCTCCTGGTGAGGATCGAGGGGAGATGGGTAAGTCTCCTCCTTTGTATTTTTTTGGTTTGCATATGTAATTTTTATGTCTTTTTGTTATATATATCATTTTTTGTATGCCAGAGTATTTGATGGGTAAATGTTTATTGCATGCAGATGTGGGACCCGTGCAACCTGCTGACTATGCATGGAACAGGCATTGCCCATGGCCAGAAGTCGCGACTGCCGCCACTGGGGGAGCAACAGTAGCAGGGAACCTCCCCACAGGAGAGGCCGAGAGGGTCCTTAGGTGAATTGAGAAGAACTTTACTGCGCTCACTCGCACAGTCCCGATGGTAGAGATAGAGGACCTGCCGCCATCCATGCAGCCTCATGTTGTGGGGGCACCTCAGACATGGGTCCGTTTGTTTAGGCATTTAGCCTGTGCGGTAGATGATTATAATAGGGCCCATAGGCCCTGAATAGACTTTAGACTTTTTATGTGCCACGAGCACCTTGTTGTATATATTTTTTGAGGGCATAAGCCTGGTGACTCGTTACTATTCCCATTTTTTAGGCGCTTGCGTCCATCTATGTACTCTAGTGATTTTATGATGTTTATATATGGTTTTTATCTTTTTTGTGTCTTATGGATTGTGTGTGCAAAAATGTATTTACATGTTTATGTCCATGATCTTTTTATATGTGGGCAAGATGCCAATCTAAAATTTGATTAGCTAGAGTATGTATAGTTTGGTTTAATCTCCTAGGAACATAAAAATATGTAATATAATCAAAGTTTCATTCTAAGAGACGTACCCTAAGGAATCGTCGGTGTAAATTTGGATCATGAACCTGGTATATTCTGTTTAGCTGTGACACAATCAGTTGAGCATTGAGATAGACCCAAAGATGAGAGATACCCAATGACAAGGCATCACGAAGCAAATCAATAACTCCACTATACTTGGCGACATTATTTGTGGTGTCACCTAAGCATATACATCCGGAAGATAACAACTGACCATGTGGTGTAAACATTACCCAAGCTGTGGAGGCGAGCCTTTGCGTGTGTCGACTAGCACTATCCACATACCCAATGAACACCTCAGACTCACTTGAGATCTGCCATATTGATGGAAGATAACATCAATGACACATCCATAACACTTTTTTAAAAGAAATATAAAAAAGTAATAGTACAAAGACTATACATATGTTACAAAAAGTTACCCACAGTGACCTATCTATGAGTAATACTTCTTGAGGTAGAGCCCATTTCTACGCTCCGCCAATGCATTCCCTTCAAAATCAATCAAACGATAAGCGCCCTTTTTTAATACCTCCTTTATAATGAAGGGTCCAAACCACATGGGTTTAAACTTTCCTGCCCCCAGGGGGTCCTTGTCTTGGTCATAGACCAGGACAAGGTCGCCCTCAGAAAAAATCTGAGGATGAACGAACCTATCATATTGACACTTGACCTTATGTTTGTGAGCCTCATTGGCCAAGGCCGCATCGCGACACTGCTCATCAAGTTGCTCAAGGTATGCTAAATGTTCTTCAAGTGGAGAAGTGTCTGGCAATAACTATACTGCCAATTTTAGAGATGGGATTTGACATTCTATGGGCAAGACTGCCTCCAGCCCATAAATGAGTTGAAAAGGTGAGAAACCAGTTGCAATATTCACAGATGTTCGGTAAGCCCATAATTTCAAGTATAACATCAAATGCCAGTTTGACTTGGCTGAGTTGATAGTTCGTTGTAGAATCGTCTTAAGAGTTTTGTTTATAGATTCCACCTACCCATTGGCTTAGGGGTAGTAAGGTGATGAATGTTCCTGCCGTAGCCCAAGATTTGACATTAATTCAGTCATCATTTGGTTTTGAAAGTGACTTCCATGGTCAGTGACAATATCTCTTGGGACTCCAAACCTTTCTATAATTTGGTTGAATAAGAAAAGAGCTACAATCTCTCCATCATCTTTAAATGTTGGAATAGCCTCGACCCACTTAGTGAAGTAGTCGACAACTACGATGATATAGCGGTGCCCCCTTACTGACAGGGGGTTGCATGTAGTGTAATCAATCCCCCACTTAGTGAAGGGACCAACTGTGATGACATGAAACATAGGAGAGGGATGTGCCCTCATCTTCAGAGAAAATATTTGGCATGGATGGCACTTCTTAACAGATTCGATACAATCTTTGATAAGTGTGGGCCAGAAGTAATCTTCTCGTAAAATCTTTTGGGTTGTTTCCAACCCAGATAAATGACCGCCACATGCTCCAGTATGGAAATCATTGACCACTATGATGGCCTCCTCATGAGTGAGACATCGACGTAAGATGCAATATACACCTCTCCGATACAACGTATCATCGAGTATGAGATAATTATTAGCCTGATGGCGTATCCGCCGACGCTCATCAAGAGAAGCAGAGGTGGGGCACTTCAAAGTCTGGAGATAGATAAGTATATCTCCATACCAGGGGTCTGAATATTCAATCAAAAACATATCCCACCGGATAGGTGATTCCTCAGGCACAACGTCACCTAACTCAACCGGAAGTTCTGAAATAAGTTCTGTGAAGACCAATGACTTATTGGACTTGGTTGAAACAAAGTCTAAGTCAAATTCTTGGAGGATGACCATCCACTTACTGATTTTTCTGCCTATAACTCATCATTTCAACATGTACTGGAATGGATTCACGACAACAACGATGGTGGTGTTGCGAAACAGAATGTAGTGATGGAACCGTTGAACAACATGAACGGCTGCCAATGCAAGTTTTTCAAGATGGGAATAATTAAGTTTCGGTCCTACGAGGCCTTTGCTCAGGTAATAGATCACGTATTCTAAAAATTAATCATCTTCTTGAAATAAAACCATGCCTATGGTTGACTCTGCGGAAGCCATATATAATAAGAAATCTTTGTTATAATTAGGTGGCCATAGCAGAGGTGCGGTTGTGAGGGAATGTTTTAATTCATCCAAAGAGTGTTGAGTGGCTTCATCCCAGAAAAAGGGAACATCTTTCTTTAGTAAATGCATAAATCCCTTGGTGATTTTGGCATAGTTGGTGATGAAGCGTCGTAAGAAGTTCGCCTTGCCTTGTAGACTTTGAAGTTGTAAGATTGTGCATGGGGGGGGGAACTAGATTATTGCCACCACCTTAAGAGGATCAACCATGATCCTTGTTGTTGACATGATGAAACCTAACAAACATCTTGACATTATGCAGAAGTTGCACTTGTTTGTATTCAAGCGAATCCTGAAGTAGTGACAGCGTTTGAAGATTAGTCGAAGGTGTGTGGGATGATCCATTCACTTGTGAGAGTGTGATGCTAAATCATCTAAATAGGCTTCGACTATATTCTTGAGGTAATGAACGCAAAAGACATGGCCTGCTGGAAAGTGGCTCCAGCATTTTTAAAGACAAAAGGCATCTTAAGATATGCGAATGTACCCCACGAACAAATGAATGCCATTTTGTGTTGGTCTTCAGGTTTGATTTGGATTTGATTATATCCTGAAAAGCCATCCATGAACGAAAAGGCTTCACAACCTACACATTCATCAATGATTTGGTCGATGAATGGTTTTGGAAACTTATCTTTGGGACATGCCTTGTTCAAATCATGGAAATCGGTACATACATGAATGATGCCTTGTTTTTTATTAACCGGCACGGGGTTTGACACCCATTGAGTCAAATGAATAGGATAAATGAAACCTGCCTTGAGAGATTCATCGACCTCAATCTTGATGGCTTCTTATTTCTTAGGATTTACTGGATGAAGTTTTTTTTGAAATAGCTTGGCATCAGTATATGTTGTGATTTCATGTTCAACTATTTTCGGATCGATGCCTGGCATTTCCTCATAAGACCAGGCAAAAATGTCATGGAATTCTTTGAAAAGATCTATGTAAATTTGAATCTCTTCGGGGGAACAATCTGCTTCGACGAAGACATTCTCCACAACGCCAGGGTTTCGAGAGATGTTGATGGGTATGGTTTCAATGATAGTCGCCATATTTCCCTCAGCATAAATTTCATGTGTATCTAAGAGGTTAATAGGACATGGTTGATCTCCCGTCATGGTAATGGTGAATTCTCTAGCTTTGATTCGACTTAACTCAGGGATAAAGTATGATCTGTGATGAAGATCCTCCCAAGGTTTGTCCAGACTAGTCATTTCTTCGATTACTACTTCGTCAGAAGGCAAGACTAAGTCTAAAAAATTGATGTTAGCAAGAGAACCCTGAGCCCAAATAGGCTCTAGAAGTGGATCGAACTCTTGTGCGGGAGTCGGATCGGGGTTAGCTGAAGCTTGTTGGACTAAAGAGTACGCAACTTCAGCGGCCAACAAGGGAATCGACATGCCAGAGTGCCCTGTCTCATCCACCGGTCCTGATGGGAGAGGCATAGTAGTCTGTCTAGGGTTCCATTGACTATGGAAAGAATTACCCCAGAACGACATTCCAGAGGAGGGAATAGATCCTTGTTCTGAGTTCCAAGGTCCTGCTATATGTGCCCTCAGTGTAGGAATAGTACCCTGTGCTGGAGTAGACTATCCAAAAATGGGAGTGCCCCCAGATGGGAAAGAGGTGGATGTGAAAGTGTTGTTACCAAATGTCCCATTCCAAACAAATGGTGATGAACCTACCAACATACTATGCGTAGGTGTTCCTTGACTCCTGACTCCAAATAAACTAGTGTGTGCAGGCTGCCCAGTCAACTGCTGATGCAAACCACCAAGCAAAGGGGACGAAGGAGGAATATGACCTATGGCGTAAGGAAAAGAATTAAAAGGAATAGGAGTGCCCCCAAGTTGACCTTGCAGAGGATCATTGGAGCTCCCTACCCCCAGACCCAAAGTCTGTAAAGTGGAGTAAGTGAGTGCAGGACTTGTACCCAAACTAGGCATATCGTATGAGAACGGAGGGCCTATCGCACTAGGTATGAAGGGGGTTGTGGCCACCACCATAGACAGGGTCAGTCCACTGTGTGACGTAGTTTCAGTCGAGACCATGGTGGATCAGATCGACGACAGTAAGTTAGGAGATGATTCTCCCATGGTAGCAACTATGGTGGGAATGGAAGAATTCCCAGAAGAAGTAACAACATTTGTTTCCATAGCTGTGTGAGGCACTGACAGGCATTCGTAAAATTGGATTGGTACAATAACCTGTGGCCAAGTATCAGTGGTTGGGGTTTCAACTGAGCCAAGATTGGTGGTTGATTACTCCGGGAGTTGTTCGGGCACAATGGTTTGTAACCCGGTCGCTTCGAAAGACCCTTGTTGGTCTAGCTTCCACCTTAATGGTGGCGGGGGTGGCTTCAGTATAACCGATGGCAGGCCCAGAAGCCTTCATGACCGGTGGAGCTTGGGATCCTCCACTGTGTGAGAATATCCAAGACACACTAAGGTATTCTACATGTTAAAACAGTAACACACACTAAAAAGGAAGCGCCTAAGAGATAAGACAAGCAATCACTAAACTATTTGGAAGAACAGTTACAACAACCAACATTAGAGCAACTTACTAGTGCAAGTGCAACTCGAACATGGAAGCACCCTCTAGGTATACTCTACAAAGCGTGGCCTGATGTCTGTCCTAGGTACTGTGGTATACCCCCACAGTCACCTGTGTATGTCCCTAAAAATATTGGCAACTAGGTTGCCAGCACGCGAAAAGTCACTAGGTGGGTACAGTTGAAAGTCAGGTAGACCACAATGAGCAAGGTATCAATCCTGAAACCTATCAAGGGTATCGAGAGAAAATAGTCTGGAAGAAAACTGAGGACCTTGAATGATTTTGAGACCCACGAAGCCCCGTGGAAAATGTAAACGACGGAATCCAAAAACAAGCCCTCGATATGTGTTCTCCACTACGATTGGTCCGGCTTTGGAGGGGTTATCTCCACTACCTTTCTGCATGTGACCTCATGTTTATCCCTTGTGCTAGAGGGGGGTCCCAGATAACTTCCACAAAATTGGACTTAGACACTCCCTATCGCAGACTCCAATGTTTGGTTTTGAATGGTCTTGGAGAGTTTCCTCTCCAACCTAATCCAAGGCCCTAGTCCTGAACTAGTTTGTGAACCCTACAAACAAAAAGTCTAATAGATTTTAAATTAGCTTTGCTTTTATGGGTTTTCTTATGTCACGGGGTATGAAGGTGAAACTGATGATGTGTAAAGATGAAAGAAAAACAAATGAAAAAAGATGGAAACAAAAGACTTGTACTAAATGCAAAATCTCAACAACTTTTCACAAAGAAAGATTTCTTTTCCTTTTCAATTTTTCTAAGATTTTATGCAGCAATCATAAATAAATTTCACTCGACTACGAGCTACTTATGATCTAAATGCACTGCAAAAACTTATGAAACAAAATACTTCTTCCTAGCTAATGATGTAGAAACAAACTCTTCAAACAAAGAAGAAAATGAAAAGAGATTTTATTTTTTTATTTAAGTGCAAATAAAGCAACAAAGAGAAAACACCGAAAAGCACAAAACCAAGAAAAAAAATTCTGGCTTAAATCCCAGATCGCAAAGAATCAGAGTAATGACACACAATGGAAATCAAGAAAACAAAGACTCTTATGCTTGTCTAAAAAACATAAAACAAAATTTTCTTTTATATTTTATGTCAACTATCAACTGAGAAAAAACAGGCTAAGGGTAAGAGGCCCTAATCTATTGACTGTACAACCCTAGGATCAAACACCTGAGAGGAATACTTCTCATCAAAGGAGGGGATGAATGCCCCACCCTGATTAAAAAGTAGCCTGTCAAGCACGCTACTGTCACTAATACATCACGCGTGCAAATGCACGTTGAGCTGAAACAGGAAGTGTGTACACGCGGGATGACCTTGTACAGGCCACGTGTATGTATAATTCTAAGATAAAAAATGAAAACAGGTAGTCCAGCTCAGGAAGAGGCCTCTGGTATTGATAACCAGGGTCCCTTGAAGGCTTGGATGATTTTTCTAACAGAAAAGAAAAAATAATGCAAGGAATAACAAAGAAAAAAAAGCAATCTGAAATAGGACTGTGAACCAACAAGACTCAGACAGGATTCCAAAAAACCCCCTGAGAATGTATAATTCTGACAAGGAAGAGGTGGACTACCGCTAAAGGTCTCTGAACTCCTACACACTACTTTTATCCCTACATCTAGCGTTCACAAGTGATATATAAGAGGATAGGGCATGGGTACACACATGTAGGCCTTATGCAGGCTGCGTGTACCTATGTGTGTCCCGACAACTACCATTAAGAAAAATTTAGGGAAAACTGGTATGAAGAACTAGGCTCCTAGCTAGCAAAGACCTAACAGAAAAAGAAAGGCAAAGAAAAATAGAACACCTATTCTTTCAACTACCCAAAAACTTTAAAGAAATCCAAAAACCCTAAAGAGTATTCTCCCCAGTACGGTCCCCAATTCTGTTGTTGGGAAAAATACCCTACGGACTAGCAAACTAGGGTCAGACTTGCATGCATATTTTGACCATAAAGAAATTACTTTTTAACCTACCACCCAAAACATAAACCCCTCATTAACAATACATGCATGTAAAGGAACTACTAACCTTGTAAATAGCGTTCGATGTCGATTCTCCATTGCGCTTTGACCACTCACTTGTGCTGCTCCTTCCAAAGATAACCTGCAATCAAAGCAAACAACTATGCATGCATGATACTTCTCTACTTGAGGGTTAGAAATTAAGCATAAATTAACCAAACCATAAATAACTCATGCATTGGGAAGGAAAAAGTATTCTTTTATTATTTGAAAAATGAATCAACTTACAATCAAAGTCGAGACCGACCACCACTCCTTGATCCTGATCCTGGGCTCCTCTTCATTTTTCCTCCAACTGCTTTGCGTTAAATCTCCTTTGGCATGAGGAAAGGCTAAAGGGTTGGGACAATGGATTACACAAATGGGCAGAGTTTCTTCGCTATATTTTTTCCTCCTCCAACTGGTACCCCTACCCCTTCTTTTATAGGCTAGAAGGAGCTAGGGTTTTGGATGAACTCTCGGCCATGCATGGTTGGGAGTTTTAGTTAACTGACCCATAGCTTTTTGTTCCGTTGGAAACTTTCTTTTTTTCGTGCTTTGTTAGGTACACATGGGCTGTAGTGATCCAGCCAGCGTGCACACATGTGTAGTAATGGGTTAGGGCACGTGGGCCTTGACACAAGAAGATTTCAAAAGAGTTGTTTAGCAGATGTTTTGGCAATGAAGGGATATGAGTTGGCCTGATGCCGGTTAAGCATGTGTGGTGCAATTTAGGGTTATAACAGCCACCTTCAGTTCTCTCATACTTACCGAGTACCTCAAAGGTCCATGTGGTTGACCAAACACTTACAGTTCGAGAGGATATTCTCCATACCCTCAAAGAGAACTTGGTCATGGCACAAAATCATATGAAGCAACAAGCAGATCAAAGTCGCTCTGAATGTCAATTTGTAGAAGGGGATCAGGTGTTTCTACAATTGCAACCATACAAGCAAACTTCCCTCAAGGCCGAGCATTGTCAGAAGCTAGCACCCAAATTTTATGGTCCTTATATAGTTCTCAAGCATGTGGGACAAGTCACCTATCAGTTAGCTCTTCCTAGTCATTCGAAGCTACATCATGTTTTCATCTTTCATGCTTAAAGAAGGTGATTGTAACTAGGTGCCAAATTCAAACCAAACTTCCCAAGTTAGCTGAAGAAGGATCCATTTGGCTACATCCATAAGTAGTTTTGGACCAGCGTGAGTGCCACCTGCATCAGAGAACCATCAAGGAAGTGCTAGTCTAGTGGAAAGATACAACTCCAACAGATGCCACTTGGGAACCAACTACCATTCTGTAGCAGTTTCCACATCTCAAGCCTTGAGGACAAGGCTATTTTTAAGGGGGTGGACATGTTAGGGTCCTAACCCACACATAGGTAGAGAAATATATTCAGATTTAATAAAGATCAATATTAATAAGGCCTTTCAATAAAATAGAATAAGGCATATGTAAGAAGACATAATAGAAGGTTCCTCTTCTAGAAGGATCTTCCTCTAGATGCTTCTCTTGATAGACATATTTAGTATAAATAAGGGTCGAGGGTATGAAAACCCTAGCTTGGAAATTATTGTAACAAAGTGCTGCTCGATTGGAGGTTTCCCCCTCGAAGAGGCCCGTGAACATTGATTTCTGAATTAAAGTGCTATTTCTGTTGTTGTTCTTATATCATTTCTGTGTTATTGTGGAGATTATGTTGGTTCTATTACTGTTATTCTGCCATTTCTAGCATTTTATTTCTATTTTGCATACTTTTTATATCTGGTATATTAAATAGTTAGGGTTTGTTGGCATGCTCTTGAGCATGAACCTTGGGTCTTCCTCCATGCCAACACATTCGTATGGTTTGGATATTACTCACTTTTCCGATTTGGTGGGATCAACCTAATCTCTTCAACCATCTCTCTCTCCCTTATATAAAAAGGTCTTTCTCATGGAAAAGGCTAAGGTTAATGGCAGTTGATTGAAGAAAGATTAATATGGAATAGGCTAAGAATTAGATGAGGAATTCTACTTCAGTTCAGACTTGAGAGATTCATTTTAGTTCATCAAGTCATTGTGGATCTTCTTCTTTCAAGGTTGGAGCAAGTGTGTGTGTTGGAGCAAAGGGCCATCGGAAGGGGACCTTACAACATCAAGTATTTTGGTTGTATTCTCCACTTTCATTTAATATGATAAAACAATATGTTTCTTTCCCATAAAAATATTCTTGTTTTATTGTATGATTCCTTGATCACGTGCATAATTTCTTGTTGAGTACATTGTGTTTCTTTCACTTTGGTTGGTTTGTGTTCCCTTGCAGATTCAATATCACAAGAGCATTGAAGTGGAGCTAGGATGAAAATGACAAGAGGAAGTGATATTCAAAAGGTATGTTTCCCATATCTTGTTACTTAATAAACTCAATGATTATACCTTAGGGAAAGTTTCATGTTATGTTATGTTTTGTTCTAGATCTAGGTAGATCTAGGGAGATCTGTTTATGTCTACATTTACCAATTAATCCCATAACAACGGTTCCCATGCATTCAGGATTACAAAGCATGAAAATACATGATGTTTTTTCATGAGGCACCTAAGTCCCATGTTAATATCCATCAACGACATCCCATATACCTAGATCAATGATCCTCACACCTTTTCAGACCCCCAGACCTTTCTACCTATAATGGTGGAGGGGGGGGGGATCTGAAATAGTGGTTTTCCCATGCTCGGGCCCACCTACGTGGCACATCCTTATGATTTCAGACTCCTCCCACTCTAATACACTTACCTACTAACCCCCCCCCTCTATAGAATCCTGCCAGACTACCACTCATACCACAAATCTCCTGAAACACAACTTGTCTTACACTCACTCTATCGTTCATACCCTCTCTTATAACTGTCTCCCACTCACAGTATCTGTAACGAACCTTAATTATTAAGATGATTCATTTAAGTATAATTAACTCTTTAATCAAAATGGTTAATGATTAATTTGATTATTAATTAATTAACTAATTAATAAAGTATTAAATTAAAAAGGGAGAATAAAATAAAACATTTAATCAAGTT